>VSMD01107639.1:0-22064 GCA_008750895.1 Mirza zaza
CTAGCCTGGGCAAAAAAAAAAAAAAATCCATTTAAATTTTATTTTATTTTTTTGAGATAGAGTCTCACTGTCTTGCCTGGGCTAGAGTGTCGTGGCATCAGCCTAGCTCACAGCAACCTCAACCTCCTGGGCTAAAGTGATCCTCCTGCCTCAGCCTCCCGAGTAGCTGGGACTACAGGCATGCGCCACCATGCCAGGCTAATTTTTTCTATATATTTTTATTTTTAGTTGCCCAATTAATGTCTTTCTATTTTTTTAGTAGAGATGGGGTCTTGCTCAGGCTGGTTTCAAACTCCTGACCTCGAGCAATCCTCCCGCCTCGCCCTCACAGAGTGCTAGGATTATAGGCATGAGCCACCGCGCCCGGCCCCATTTAAATTTTTAAGTTGTGATAAAAATAGATAACATAAAATTTTCCATTTTAACCATTTTTTTTTTTTTTTTTTTGAGACAGGTTCTCACTCTGTTGCCAGGGCTGGAGTGCAGTGATTCAATTGTAGCTCACTGCAGCCTTGAACTCCTGGGCTCAGGTGATCCTCTCATCTCAGCCTCCTGAGTAGCTGGGACCACAGGCTCACACCACCACACCTGGCTAATCTTTTTTCTTTTTATAGTTTGTAGAAATGAGGTCTTGCTATGTTGCTCAGGCTGGTCTCAAACTCCTGGCCTCAAGTGATTCTCCCACCTTGGCCTCCCAAAGAGCTGGGATTACAGGCATGAACCACTATGCCAGGCCTATACTTGCTGTTTTTACTCACCAATGTAACCAGCAAACGTAGCTGGGCTACCCTGGAAGTAGGAGTATGGCTGGGGGGCTGGAGTGTATGTGTGGGCTGTGAAGTCACACTTCCTGGGTTCAAGTTCTTGCACAGCCCCATACTTACTATGTGACAATGGGTAAATTGGTTAATCTTTGTGTGTCACTTTCTCCAACTGGAAAATTGTTATAACGATTTAATAGAAAGTACTTAATGCCTTGCCAGACACTGACTAAGCTCACTATAAACATTCACTCTTGTGAGAACCTGCAGGGCCACCTCCTTCTTTTTTAAATGATTTATAAAATTTCTATTTAACAATGTAACGTAGGCTGGGTGAGGTGGCTCATGCCTGTAATCCTAGCACTGTGGGAGGCCAAGGCAGGAGGATTGCTTGAGGTAAGGAGTTTAAGACCAGCCTGAGCAAGAATGAGACCCCATCTCTACTAAAAATAGAAAAAATTATCCGGGCATTGTGGCACACACCTGTAGTCCCAGCTACTCGGAAGGCTGAGGCAGTAGGATCGCTTGAGCCCAGGTGTTTGAGGTTGCTGTGATCTAGGCTGACGCCATGGCACTCTAGCCTGGGTAACAGAGCGAGACTCAAAAAATTAAAAAAAATAAGGGCCGGGCGCGGTGGCTCAAGCCTGTAATCCTAGCACTCTGGGAGGCCGAGGCGGGTGGATTGGTTGAGGTCAGGAGTTCAAAACCAGCCTGAGCAAGAGCAAGACCCTGTCTCTACTATAAATAGAAAGAAATTAATTGGCCAACTAATATACATAGAAAAAATCAGCCCAGCATGGTGGCGCATGCCTGTAGTCCCAGCTACTAGGGAGGCTGAGGCAGGAGGATCGCTTGAGCCCAGGAGTTTGAGGTTGCTGTGAGCTAGGCTGACACCACGGCACTCACTCTAGCCTGGGCAACAAAGTGAGACTCTGTCTCAAAAAAAAAAAAAAGTAAAATAAAATAAAAATGTAACATATATTTTTAAAAGGCAGAAGTCAAGTATTCACAAGCTGAACCAAACTGTGTAACCACAACTTTGTTTCCTGTTCCTGAGAGACCACACCTGTGGTCCTAGCAGTTACTACTGTGCCTAAAGGCAACCATTTATCTATGTTCTGTTACCCTGGGTTGATTAGTTATGTTTGTCCTAAAACTTTATAAAACAGCATCTGGCCTCTTTCGCTCAACATCATGGTTTTTTGGGAAGAGATCCATCCATATTATTGTGGATTTCAATAGTTCATTCCTTGCTGAATCATTCATAATTTGCTTAATCACCCGTTGATGGGCATTTGGGTTGCTTGCAGTTTGGGGCCATCATGAACAGCACTATTACAAAGTTGCTATGAACAATCATATAAGAGTCTCTATGGAATTTTTCCTTTTCTTTGTTTATGCCTTTCTTCGGTAAATACCTAGGAGTGGAATGTCTAGGTCATTAACTTTACAGAAGACTGCTTGATGTTTTCCCAAATGGTTTTGCCATTTTACATTCCCAAACACAGTGTAGGAGAGCCCCGTTTGTGCCAGATCCTCGCCAAGGTTTAGTACGGTCAGTCTTTTTAATCTTAGCTATTTGGGTGGGTGTGCAGTGGTATCTCATGGAAGTTTTAATTTGCATTTCCCTAATGACGTCATGCTTTCTATCCGCTGCGAGGTAAATTCCCTCCTGTGACCGTATCCTCCGGTTGTATGCACTCCCCTGTTGACGGACGCGTATGTTGTTGCCCATTTTCCACAATAACTATCAGGGCTGCAGGTAACACCCCTTGGTGCGTGCACACGCCATGCACCCACGCCTTGGGGGCTTCTCCAGGGTCCATGCCAGAGAGGAATGAATTGCACAGGGTGAACATGGTTTGGATTTACTCTTTCCGCCAGAGGACATTCTGTCCCAAAGCATTCGCTCACTCCATTTGATGTCACCAAACTCTAAAATCCTTGCCGATCTGGCGAATGGAAAACGGCATCTTTTTGTCTGTTCAGTGGCACAAGGTCAGTGCTCAGTGTTTACCTGAGGAACAAATGCATGGATGGATGGGTGAATGAATGACAGGTCGCCCTCTCCTCGCCCGCGGCGCGCACCGAGAGGGTCTCCAGAGGGCCAAGGCTGGAAACAAAGGTCTGGGCCCCGCCCCGCCCGGGCCCGGCCCCGCCCCCGGCCCGCCCCCCGGCCCGCTCGGGGCTCCCATTGGCGGCGGCGCGCGGGGGCGGGCCCGGCGGGCGGGGCGGGGCTTGGCCGGGGCGGGGCGCTGCGGCCCGCGGAGCCTCCCGCCCGCCCGGGCTGGGGTCGCGCCGGCTCGGACTCCCCACCCCGCCCGCCGCGGCCATGGAGGACGAGCGGAAGGACGGAGCCTACGGTAGGAGCCGCCTCCCGCCCGGGCAGCCTCTGCCGGGCTGGGGGGCGAAGGCGGATGGCGGGCGCGGGGACCTCCGAGACCTCACGCGCCCGCGCCGCCGCGGGGGCCCCTCCGCCCCGCGGCCGCCGCACCCCGCGCTGCACGAGCCGCGCGCCCTCTGCTCCAGCCAGGTCGCCGCGCGTCCCCTCCGGGGCGCCCCAGCTCCCCCTCTGGCTGATGGGCCGGGGCGCAAGGCGCATGCTCCGCCTGGGGAGGTCCGGTTATCTGGGCGGCTCGGATGGCGGGCGGGGGAGGGGAGGCGCGGCGACAGGCGTTTGGAAAAGGGACAGGGCCCCGACCTCCCCAGATTCCCCTCTTCTTCCAAACCCCTTCGTCCACTTCTTCCTCCTGCCCACATCCCCCCTCTCTGCCCCAGAAGTAGCCGTTCCGGGCTTTGGGCCAGATGGGGAAACTGAGGCAAGCCTGGGCAGACCGAATACCTGGGTGGGAGCCCACCGGGCCTGCCTGTCTGCTTTGAAAGGGCGGAAACAAGGGCGTCTCTGGTGAGGGGACAGGAAGGAAGCCGGAAACAATTGAGAAACTTTCCCCCCTCCTGTGCAAGGGGCTGGGGGCACCAGCCTCCCGTTTTGCAGCCTCGCGGAGGCTGGATCCGCATGCCACCCCGCGAACCTGCGGGGGCGGCTTTAGCCACGAGCCCTACGGTGTGGCACTCTCCCTCGTTCCCACGGCGGGGGGACGGTGAGGTCCTTTCCCTTTATTTTGTGTTATTGGTGACCCAACTTGGCCCAAGCCCCATGTGGCACTGCCCTGGGGCTAAGGGGCCTTGTCGCTCCCGCCTTGTGTGACACGAACTTCCTGGAAACTGTGAGACCTAAGGGCCTTGAGGAGGGGGCGGAAACTGCTGGCAAATAATCCAAACAAGCAGGCTAGAGCTACAGCCGCCTCCCTCCAGGGACCTTGGTCTCAGGGGACTCCGTGGAGAGATAGGTGGGAGATGCAGGGACTGTCCCTGCCCAGCCCAGCCCAGAGGGAGGCACTGGGACCTGGCCACCTCCCAGCCACAGCTCTCCCTGCTTCAAACTGCCAGCCCAGACCTCTAGAGGGGCCCCCTTGGTCTTTGTTTTGGCTCAAGCCCCAGCCCCTGGGGCTGCTGTGCCTGTGTCCCTTGGGTGTGACTGGCCGTCTCTGAACTGGGAGTCTCAGCCTGGGGTCCCGGCCAGGCCCTGCCAGCCTGCGGCGTCTTTGGTCTCCCTGAGATCCAGCTGGCGTGAAGGTGGGAGGCAGAGTGGACAATGGTTTATTCACCCAGCCTTGAATTTGGCCAAAGGATGGGAGGGAGCCGTGGGTGGGACCAAGCAGACCTCCCGGGCCAGGCCAGGTCAGGCCCACACAGGAGACAGGGGACCTCCACCTGACAGGTCTTGTGCTGGGCCCTGGAGCACATTCAGTCAACAAGTATTTACTGAGCACTAGACAGCCAGGGGTCCAGCCGCTGGCGACAGAGCAGCTAGCAAAGGAGAAAAAAAAACAATCTGTGACCGCAGGGAGGGGACAAGGGACTACATATGTAATTTTAGGTTGTTTTAAGTTGTGAAGCAAAACACAAGACACTGCGTCGCTGTGTGTGGAGGAAACATCGGGGTTATTTTAGGTCACCAAGGGCTGGAGGTCGAGCCAGCCGTGGGAAGATTTGGGGGAAGTGTGTTCCCCGCAGAAAGGACAGCAAACACACCACAGAGTTCTTTAATTAGTTTTCACAGGGGCCACCTGGGCGTGACTGGTCTCTGTAGGGGTCTTGTTTAGTTTGTAGGTGGTTCATTCTCACTGGGACCAAAATCCTGGGGGCTTTGGGCTGCCCCATGCAGTCCCTGCCAGACAAGGGGAGCAAAGCGTGCAAGAGTGGCTCCTGTACCACTCCCCTCCTACCCCGATGGCTTTGTGTCAGTTATCATGAATTCAAGGGGTGGCATCAGATAGACCCTGAAACCCTGGCTGGTTGTGACACTTATGAGCTGTGTGGCCTCGAGTGAGTCAGAGGTCTCTCTGATGCCATGTATCCTGCCTGCAGGGTTGGGCGGACCAGAGCACTGGTGGGAAGTGTTTTGCATGGTGCCTGGCAAGCTCTGTGCGCTCAGGAGACCTCTGAGGCTGGTCACGCTGGGGACATGGGGTTCCCAGGAGCTGAAGGAGAAGTGGCCTTCTCCCACGGAGACAGAGACTTGGGCTGGACCAGGCGGGACAGGAAGCTCCTTCCTCATCACAGATCATATCTAGAGGAAGGAAGGCAGCAGCTCCAAAGGAAATGGGGAAATGGCTCTGGGCCCCGGCGGATGTCAGCAAGGGGCACTGCCAGCCTTCCCATCCACCTTTGGCAAGGGCAGTGCAGAAAAGGATTCTAGAACCTAAAACAATGGACTCTGACCAGGGAGGGAAAAAAATTGGGGGAAAAAACTAGTGGTACTTGTTTTAAAAGAAAATTCCCTGGCCCCATTCATTAGAATCCATTTAAGCCTGTAGTGGTACCCTGGAAATCTGATATTTATTGATTGAATGATTGATTGATTGATTGGTTGATTGATTGGAGACAGAGCGAGACTTTGTCACTCAGGCTACAGTGCAGTGGCATTATTGAAGCTCACTGTAACCTCAAACTCCTGGGCTCAAGCGATCCTCCTGTCTCAGCCTCCCAAGTAGCTGGGACTACAGGTGTGTTCCCCCACACCTGGCTAATTTTTTCTGTTTTTAGTAGAGATGGGGTCTCGTTCTTTCTCAGGGTGGCCTCAAACTCTTGAGCTCAAGTGATCCTCCCGCCTGGGCCTCCCAGAGTGCTAGGATTACAGGCGTGAGCCACCATACCGTGCCAACTTTTTTTTTTTTTTTGAAGCAGGAAATACATACATAAAAGGGCACAGATCCTAAAAGTATGAGGCCAAACGAGTTTTCACAAGGCGAACGTCTCAGGTAACCAGTACCCAGATAAGAAAAAAAGAAGGGCCGGGCGCGGTAGCTCACGGCTGTAATCCTAGCACTCTGGGAGGTCAAGGTGGGCGGATTACTCGAGGTCAGGAGTTCAAAACCAGCCTGAGCAAGAGTGAGACCCCATCTCTACTATAAATAGAAAGAAATTAATTGGCCAACTCATATATATAGAAAAAATTAGCCGGGCATGGTGGCGCATGCCTGTAGTCCCAGCTACTTGGGAGGCTGAGGCAGGAGGATTGCTTGAGCCCAGGAGTTGGAGGTTGCTGTGAGCTAGGCTGACGCCACGGCACTCACTCTAGCCTGGGCAACATAGCGAGACTCTGTCTCAAAAAAAAAAAAAAAAGAATATTATTGGTAGCCTCTCATGCTCAAGGAGCACCTAGCAGTATTACTATTATTTTATTAGTATATAAATTTTTAATTGAGGTGTAATTTACATGCCAAAAACCACACAGATTTTAGGAACACAGTTAGATGAGCTTTGTTAGATATATAAACCCATGAGAACACTAACCCCCCAAAAATATATAGAACCACAGTCCACAAACTGCAGCCCACAGGTGGCATGTGCCCTGTGGCTTATTTTTGCTTGTTTGTTTCTTAATCTTTTTTTTTTTTTTATTGTGGTAAAAAGCATTTGACATAAAACTAACCATCTTAATTATTTTTATTTTATTATTATTTTTTTAGAGACAAGGTCTCGCTCTGTCGTCCAGGCTAGAGTGCAGTGGTGTGATCATAGCTCACTGCAGCCTCGAACTCCTGGCCTTAAATGATCCTCCCGCTTCAGCCTCCTCCTGAGTAGCTGGGACTACAGGTTCGCACCACCATGCTCGACTGGTTTTTAATTTTTTTTTTAAAGATAGGGTCTCACCCTGTTGCTCAGGCTGATCTTAAACTCCTGGGCTCAAGAGATCCTCCAGTCTTAGCCTCCCCAGTAGCTGGGACTACAGGCACGAGCCAACTCACCCAGCTTCATCTTAACTATTTTTAAATATATAGTTCTATAACGTTACTTATATTTAGATTGTTGTGTGGTGGCCTGTTTTTGTAACTGGGCTAAGAATGGCTCTTATATTTTTAAATAGTTGTAAAAAAAGGAAAAAAAAAGAAAATGAATACACGACAGAGATGATATGTGAACAGCAAAGCTGAAAATCTTTAATATCTGGCTTTTTATAGAAAAAAACTCACAGAACCCCAGTAGAGAATTTTCCCCAGAGATTTCTCTTGTGCCTTTGCCAGGCAATCCCCAAAGAGAGTGTTATTTCTTTTTACTTTTCAGAGACAGAATCTCACGATGTTGCTCAGGCTGGTTGAACTCTTGGGCTCAAGCGATCCTCCTTTTTCAGCTTCTATACTAGCTGGGACTACAGGCACGTGCCACCACACTCAGCCTTAAGCATTATTTTTATTTTACTTTTTTTTCTCTTTTTTTATTTTAATACTTTTTTCATTACTTTTTAAAATTTTTCTTTTTTTTTCTAAGCAAACATCTTCATGTCCATCTATTGAGCATTATTTTTAAATATGATTTTAAACTCTTATATAGCTCTCTCTCCGTCTCTCTTTTTCTCTCTCTGTAAAAAAAAATAAAAATAAAACAACTCTTATTAAATAAAATTAATAAATTCTCCCTCTTGGGGCAGCGGGACTAAAAACTAACAGTGGGTCCTTAATTGCACAGAAGATTTTAGCTTTCCATGTAAAAGAACCTTCTACAAACCCTTAGCCAGTTGTCCTTAACGCAGAGGTGATGCAGCCAAAAAGTCTCTTTCCAGAGCTTAGACTACTAATTTATGTGTTTGTGTGTGGCATCTTTATCTTTTTAAAGCTCCTCTGGTTGGTTTGATGAAGAAAAGAAAAATAGTACCATTCCCACAGTGGAATACTATGTATCCTTCTAAAAAGATAAAATAGGGCCAGGCATAGTGGCTCACTCCTGTAATCCTAGCACTCTGGGAGGCCTAGGCGGGTGGATCATTTGAGCTCAGGAGTTCGAGACCAGCCTGAGCAAGAGCGAGACCTCATCTCTACTAAAAATGGAAAGAAATCAGCTGGACAACTAAAAATGAAGAGAAAAAAAAAAATTAGCCTGGCGTGGTGGCGCAGGCCTGTAGTCCCAGCTACTGGGGAGGCTGAGGCAGGAGGATTGCTTGAGCCCAGGAGTCTGAGGTTGCTGTGAGCTAGGCTGACGCCATGGCACTTAAGCCGGGGCAACAGAGTGAGACTCTTGTCTCAATAAATAAATAAAATAAAATAGGTCCATCCTTCCTTACTGGTGGGAAATAATGTTCAATTATGTTATTCTGTGAAATCGCAAAGTAGGAAACACTGTGTACCAAAACCGGGTTAAGGGATAAGTAGTTACAAATTTGCTAGACTAAGTGCATTGTAGACAGTGTCTGGAAGGAGAAAACAGAAACAGAAACAGGAACTGGCCCCAGAGAGAGGAAGTGGGGTCTGTAGGGCAGGGGGTGAGAGGGAGAGTGATTTATCTTAGTCTAAAGGATTATTCAGGCTGGGCACAGTGGCTCACACCTGTAATCCCAGCACTTTGGGAGGCTGAAGCAGGAGGATCACTTGAGGCCAGAAATTCAAGATCACCCTGGGCAATATAGCTTATATTTTTAGACTCCCATCTTTAAAAAAAAATAAAAATAAAAAATTAGCCAGGCATGAGAGTGCGCACCTGTAGTCCCAGCTACTGGGGGGGGGGGGGGGGGGGGGGGGGGGTTGAGGCGGGAGGATTGCTTGAGCCCTGGGATTCGAGGCTGCAGTGAGCTGTGATGGCGCCACCACACTCCAGCCTGGGAAACAGAGCATGACCCATTCCCGAAAGAAAAAGAAATGTCACGTAGGAGCTCTAGTAAAACAATTTAAAGCAGGGAAGGAATGCACGGGAGGAATCTACAGGGATGTGGGTTTTGTGGCTTTTAAAATAGGCACTTAAGCAACAACTGGATGTAGGTTTAAAATTTAAACGAAGGGGGTGAGATAAGACCGTCTTGCGAAGTGACCAGGGAAGGAAGGAAGGGTGCTGTGCAGAGTGTTTCAGTTAGAGGGCATGTGCAAAGGCCCGGGGGCAGGAACATGTGTGATACGGTTCACAGCAAGGAGGCCCCTGTGGCTGCAGAAGGTGAGGGCAGCGTGGGAGTGGGTGGAGTGTGCATGGCCTTATGTGCCACGGACAGGACTTGGGCTTTTGTTCTGAGAGAGATGAGAGCCATTGAGGTTTCTGAGCAGAGGAGGAACGCGGCCTGACTCAGGTGGCTCCCTCTGGCCTCTATGGGATCCGATGGAAGAAGCCAGGAGACCAGGACAGGGGCACGAATCGCCTGGTACCCAAGTGCTATATAAATTCACATGTCCAGTCCACACAAAAGCTGCCCATGGCTTAGCCGGCCGTGGTGGCGAGTGCACGTAGTCCCAGCCACTCGGGAGGCTGAGGCAGGAGGATCGCTTGAGCCCAGGAGTTTGAGGTTGCTGTGAGCTATGATGATGCCACTGCTCTCTAGGCCAGGTGACAGAGCACGACTCTGTCTCAAAAAAAAAAAAAAGAAGAAGAAGAAGAACAAAAGGACTTGTCCGGGCAGCTAGAATACTCATTCCCGAGGCGCAGACTTCTGGGGAGGCGGAGGGCAGCCAGCCCTGGCTGCGTGGGTGAGGCCTTGGACCGCTGCAGCCCTTGGGGACTTGGCCAGTGTCCGGAAGCTGTGGGGGCTGGGTGGCATTTGATGTCCTGGCACCAGCATTGTGACTGGGCAGCCTGTGGCGGCTCCCTTATCTCCCACGCCCACTGCGGCTGGGTGTGCCAGCCACGGTGGCCAGCAAGGCCGGGACCCAAAGGCCACCTGCCCCAAGCCCCTAGGCCCCTTCTTGGATCTCATCTAACAGTTCCCTACCATCGCTGCATCCTTGGCCCTGCCTCTGCCAGCGTCTGCCAAAGAAAACGCCTGTGTTTCCAGAAGGGCATTGGTTCGCAGCTCTGCTCCTCTCCAGCCGTGTACCCCGAGCAAGCAGCCTCAGTTTGCCCCTCTGCCAAATGGGATCACACTAACGGTTTTGAAGCTAACCAGAGCCATGCGAAGTGGTTTTTTGCACATCAAGTCGTGGAAAACACCTATAAAGGAAATGCAAATAGTTTCATTCTCCAGACGGAAAACAGCAGCTGAGAGAGGGAACAGCTTTGTCCAACATCACCCAAGAAGGACGTGACCCCCCTCCTTCGTCTCAGTTCCCCACTCCCAAGCTGTGACTCTGTTGGTACAATTACATTCCCTCTCAGGGCCTCAGTTTCCCCAATATTGTGGGAAATAAAGACATGACTTCTCCTTCCTCCCCCACTCTGCCATTGCAGCCTCAAAGCAGCCACCAACAATATGCAAATGAATGAGCGGGCCATGTGCCAATAAAACTTTATTCGTGGACACTGACGTTCGCATCTCACATCATTGCCAACATCACAGAGTATTCTTATTCTTTGGATATTTTTCAACCGTTTAAAGCCGTAAACACCGTTCTTAGCTCTGGGCCATCCGAAAACAGGTGGTGGCCTGGATGTGCGCCAGGGTAGTGGTTTGTCAACCCCTGTTCAGGACAGTTAAGACGCTGTGGTTGGCAGAATAATGCCACCACCCTTCCCAAAAAAATGTCCATGTCATCATTCCTGAGACTTGGGAATATGTTAGCTTACTGTGGCAAAAATGGGACTTTGCAGATGTGAACATGTTAAGGATTTTGAGATGGGAGATTATTCTGGATAATTCTGTGGGCCCTTATAAATGGAAGGGACAGGCAGGGGAGTCAGAGAAGGACATGGAACAATGGAAGCAGGAGTGGGCTTGATGTGATTGCTGACTCTAAAGTTGGAAGAAGTAGCTACAAGCCAAGGAATGCGGGTGGCCTCCAGAAACCAAAATAGGCAAGGAAACACATTCTGCCCTAGAAATTTCCAGAAGGAACACAGCCCTGCCAACACCTCGACTGTAGCCTAGTGAGATGCAGTTTGGACTTCTGACTCTAGAACTGTAAGATGATAAATTCGTGTCGTTTTTAAGCCACCAAGTCACTGGTATTTTGTTACAGCGGCCACAGGACACTAATACAGTTGCCCCTTGAACAATGTGGACCCTGGCAGCACCAAGCCCCCACAAAGCTGAAAATCCAGTGTTTTTTTTTGGAGACAGAGTGTCACTCTGTTGCCCTGGCTGGAGGGCAAGTGGCATCGATAAGGAAAAAACCCCCATCTATTACTCGGCACATCAGCAAAACACCGAACCTGTTACCTGGTGCATCAACGTAATACTAAGCTATTACCTGACACAACAGGTAACCTATTACCTGGTGGGCATTAGCCACCTGGTACCCCACCTGTTGGACCACCCCAACTTAATGAAAGTGGGAAACATTGGGTAGACAGGGCTCATAATTTGGTGGTAAGATCATCATCCTAGCTCACTGCAGCCTCCAACTCCTAGGCTCAAGCAATCCTCCTGCCTCAGCCTCCTTAGTAGTGCCCAAGCACGCCTGGCTAATTTTTTTTTTCTTTCTATTTTTAGTTGCCCAGTTAATTTCTTTCTATTTTTAGTAGAGACGGGGTGTTGCTCTTGGTTAGGCTGGTCTCGAAGTCCTGAGCTAAAGGGACCCTCCCGCCTCAGCCTCCCAGAGTGCTAGGATTACAGGCATGAGCCACCTTGCCTGGCCCACATATAATTTTTGACTCCCCGAGAACTTAACTACTATTAACCTACTGTTGATCAAAAGGTTTACTGATAACATAAAGTTGATTAACACATTAATTTGTATGGTATGTGTATTGTTTGCTGTATTCTTACTGTAAACTAGAGAAAAGAAAATGATATTTAAAAAGTCATAAGCAAGAGAAAATACATTTATTATTCATTCAGTGCAAGTAGATCATCATAAAAGTCTTCATCCTAGCCAGGCATGGTGACTTACGCCTGTAATCCCAGCACTCTTGGGAGGCCGAGATGGGAGGACAGACTAAAGGCAGGAGTTCAAGACTAGCCTGGGAAATATGGCAACACTCTGTCTCTACAAAAAATTTAAAAATCAGTCGGGAGTGTTGGCATGCACCTGTAGTCCCAGCTACTCAGGAGGCTGAGGCTGGAGGATCAACTGAGCCCAGGAGTTTGAGGTTGTAGTGAGCTATGATGATGCCACTGCACTCTAGTCTGGCATGACAAAGCAAGGCCCTACCTTTTAAAAAAGAAGAAAGAAAGATGCGTGTGCCCAGCAATGGCAAAGGGTCAATAAACAGTACTCAACTGTTCTTATTGTTATCTTGCAACACTGTTGCAAAGATTCAGCAAGGTCCCCTTCTGCAGGCTTAGATCTGGCTCAATTATCAGAAACCATTAGTAGTTGCTGTTCCCCCCTCTGCGTCCCCACCCAGCTCATGTTAATGAAAGCTAATGGAACCCATCAGATGATACCAATGTTCCCTCTTCCCCGAGAGCCCACAAGGCCAGGCCTTGAGCCAAACCTATGCCCAGCGCCCCTCTCTGCACTTGTAATTCCATCTCGCCTAGGGGTAACTCAGGGTCACCCAGCAAGGTCATGGCCCGGGTGTCCCATTCATGACACCCAACCTGCAGGGAGAACAATGGTTTCCTGAGACAGCTGAGACTTCCCCCTGTCCCCTCCCCTCCCCTCCCCAGCCTGGCCCTGGCATGCTGCTCAAACACTGTCAGCGGCTCCCACCTACCCATCAAACCTGTTTTGGAGATGGTGGTCCGTCCTGGGTGATGGTAAACTACTGCCCCTCCCTGAGCCTCAGTTTCCTGTGCTGTACAATGGGTTGATGATACAGCCTCCAGGATGATGGAGAGGGTCTAAAGGTGGTGAGTTCTCTTCACTCAGCACTGGCTGTTTTTACATAGCTACTCCCACTCTGCCAGTCTCTCTGCTGTGCCAGTTGATTCCAGAAACTTCGGTACTCCCTTAGCTCTTCTCCCACTTGCCTTACTGGTCGGAATACCTATCAGATGGCAGAAATATTCTCCTGTGTTGTCCCCTCATAATTTTTATTTTTTGAGACAAAGTCTCGCTCTGTCACCCCTGCTAGAGTACAGTGGCGTCATCCTAGCTCACTGCAGCCTTGAACTCCTGGGCTCAAGCGATCCTCTTGCTTCAGCCTCCTGAATAGCTGGGAGTACAGGCATGAGCTACCACGCCCGGCTTCTTCCCCTCATACCTGTAATAGTTTGCAGTTGACGTATTATCTGCATGATTAATACATGTGGAATTTATTTTGCTATGGGTTGGGGGGAGTTAAGTTTATTTTCTTCAAAATGCACCATGAGGGCCACTGAATGAAGGGTCTATCTTTTCCCGACAGACTGAAAATTCCACATTTATCAGGTATTACATTCTTTTAAGTATAAAATTCATAAATTAATTTTTTAAAGATGTGCACATGGAAAACTCTAAGCTGCACCTTTTTTTTTTCTTTTTGGAGACAGAGTCTCACTCTGTTGCCCCAACTAGAGTGCCGTGGCATCAGCCTAGCTCACGGCAACCTCAAACTCCTGGGCTCAAGCGATCCTCCTGCCTCAGCCTCTCGGGTAGCTGGGATTACAGGCATGCACCACCATGCCCAGCTAATTTTTTCTTTTTTTAGTAGAGACAGGGTCTCACTCTTGCTCAGGCTGGTCTCGAACTCCTAAACTCAAACAATCTGCCCGCCTCGGCCTCCCAGAGTGCTAGGATTACAGGCGTGAGCCATGGTGCCTGGCCTGAGCTGCACTTTTATTTTCAGTGTTTCCTCTATATACACAGATTATGTACTGTGGTTATTCATTCAACAAACATTTACTGAGTCCCTCTTTTGTGCCAGGCACTGGGCTGGGCGCTGGGGACATAGGCATGGATGGATAGTTAGCAACCGATATATAAATGTATAACATGTCAGATGGTGATAAGAAACAAAATTTAAGGCCAGGGGTCACTTTGGCCACACATGTACTAAAATTAGAACAAAAAAGAGATTAGCATGGCCCCATGGCAAGGCTGACATGAAAATTTGTGAAGCGTTCCATATTAAAATAAAAAAATTTTTTTTTTAAATTAAGGCCAGATACAGTGGCTCACACCTGTATCCTCAGTACTTTGGGAGGGCAGGGTGGGAGAATCACTTGAGGCCATGAGTTCAAAACAGGCCTGGGCAACATAGTGAGACCCCTGTCTCTATAAAAAGTTAAAAAAAATTTTTTTTAAAGGAATAAAAAGGTAATGGGGAGGCCAGGTGAGATGGCTCATGCCTGTAATCCTAGCATTCTGGGAGGCTGAAGCAGTAGGATCACTTTAGGTCAGGAGTTTGAGACCAACCTGAGCGAGAGTGAGACCTGTCTCCACCAAAAATAGAAAAAATTAGCCAGGCATGGCAGTGGGACATGCCTGTAGTCCCAGCTACTCAAGGAGGATCCCTGGAGCCCAGGAGTTTGAGGTTGCAGTGAGCTATGATGACACCACTGCACTCTCCCTGGGGCAACAGAGTGAGATTCTGTCTCAAAATAAATAAATAATGAAAAGGCAACGGGGAGCCAGGCACAGCGGTGCATGCTTATAGGCCCAGCTACTCAGGAGGATTTTTGAGCCCAGGAGTGTGAGTCCAGACTGGACAACATAGCAAGACCCTACCCCACCCCCAAATAACAAAGTAATGGGATAAAGAGGAAATGGGTGCTATTTTAGATAAGGTGGTCAGAGAAAGCCTCTTTGAGGAAGTGATATTTCAGGAGAGGCCCAGAGGAGCTGGGGCCACGTGAATGTCTGAGAGCAGAACTTTCTAAGCAGAACAGCTAGTGCAAAGGCCCTGTGGTGGGATGGTGCTGGTAAGTTTGTGGTAGCCAGGGGCCTGGTGAGGCTGGAACAGAACAAGCCCAGGGGAGACAAGGAGGAGATGAGGGCTGGGAGGTGACAGGGCAGATCTCGCAGGGCCTTGTGGGCCATGGGGAAGAGTTGGGCTTTTTCCTGCGAGTGAGATGGGAGCCATGGAGGAATGTGGGCAGGGGAAGGAGTTGCCCTGACTTGGGTCTGCACAGGCACCTCTGGCTTCCTTGGGGAGGACAGAAGGCGCCTGCACTGGTCCAGACAGATGAGAAGGCTGTGTGACAGGGTGGGGGCTGGGCAGGGGTGAGAAGAGGTGCATTCTGGGTGGATCAAAGGCTCAGCAGATGGGAAGCAGAGGGGCATCCCGGGTTCCTGCCTGAGCACCCGGGAGGACAGAGCTGATGTTACTGAATCATGGGGACATTAGGGCGCTTGGATGTGGCCACACTGAGTACGAGGCGGGGGAAGGCAAGTGTCGCCCGGCTGCAGGTGTGCAGCTCAGGGGCACGGCCCTTGCGAGAGCGGTCAGTGTAGAGCTGGTGGCCGAAGTCCTGAGTGTGCACAAGTGTCCCCAGGGGACCCCGTGTCGCCGGGAAGAGAAGCGGCTCGTGGCCCGGACCCGGACCCACTCTCTCTGTCCACTGCTCGGACTGGGTCAGGGTGGGGTGGAACCAGCTGCCGTTGGGCTGGCAGGAACCACAGGGCTTCTTTGGGCGTCGTGGTCACCCAAGGGCGTGGCTTGCAGCCTCAGGCCTCGCCTGTTTGCTGAAGCCTGTGGCCCAGATGGGGGCCTCCTGGCTGGAGGTCACTCTGGGGGAGAGGGAGTTTCTCTAGGGACAAGCTGAGTTAGTGACCAGAACCCCGCCTGGGGAGCGCCAGACTCTGAGGCAGCAGGTGCAATTATTGAACGCCACCTGTATGTGACCACGCTGATTGTATAACCCCCATGCTGGCTGTATGCCCCCCACCCCACGCTGACTGTGATGCTGCGTTAGCCATATAGCAGGTTGTGCTGTAAGGTATACAACTGGCCTAAAGTCAAGGGATGCAGTAAGAGCAGGTAGAGTTTGCAAGGGAGTATACAGTTGGCATGTGGGCGGGTGGTTACTGTGGGGGTGTAGAGTAGGCATGGGGTGAGTACAGCCAGCTGCGTGTGCCGTGTGGTTGTATACCCCCATGGTATACCTCCACAGTGGCAGTACACTGACGCCAGCTGTATACCCTCACCCCTACTGGACACACCCACGCGGATTAAACACCCCTATGGCAACTGTATACCTCCCTGTTGGCTGTTCCTCCACACTGCATGCTCCATACTGGCGGCACCCCCACCCCTACCATGCACCCCCACATCTACCGAACACCCGGACACTGGCCATACACTCCACCCACGGCCAACTGGTAGCTGCAGTGCTAACTGTATACTCCCTGGTATCCTGCGTTAGACCTTTGCTTTTAGACCTTAGCTCCAATTCACAGTCGGGGAAACTGAGGCTCAGGGAAGAGAAGGCATTGGGGAGTGTCCTCCGATTCAGAGGGGACAGAAGGAGCCTTTGAAACCAGGGCCCCTCGGGAGGTTGTGGGCTCCTCCAGGGCAGGGACCGAGTGAGTTTCTCACTGTACCTGGGCCCCACCCCAGACCTGCGCCCACTGTGGGCTAAGTAAATGCCAACGCCTTGTCCTACAAAGCAGGGGCTTCAGGATTAACGAGATTGAGAGCAAAGTACCCGAGACTGCAGCTCTGGGTGCTGAAGCGGCGCCACACGTACCAGGCTGGGGCAGTTCCATGCAGGGGGGCTGCGAGCCCCATTTTTTTTTTTTAAGTTTTCTTAAGGGTGAAGATGTGGATTTTTTGATGGACTCTCCCACTATTGAAATGTCGGCAATTATTATTTTTTCAAATGCAAGAGACCAAAATAAAACACATCCACCGCTCTGGCTCGGGTTTGGGAGTTTTGAGCCCAAATATACCACAGTTGGTTGTTTGTGCTCCTCCTTCTGCCGTTTTTCCTTTCCTTTTCTTTCCCCCCCCCCTCTGTGCCTCAGTTTCCCCACCTGCAGAATGCGGCGCTAGAGGCACCTTTTGAGGGTTGGGAGGTGTTCCAGGCGGTGTCGCCTGCGCCGGGTGGGTGGCCCAGAGGAAGCCGCCGGTGGGTTCCCGGGGTGGGGGCGGGGCGGGCTAAATCGGGGTGGCGGGTGAGTGGCGCGAGCAGCTGCCGCCCCGCCCGGCGCCCTCCCCTGTCCCTCGGTCCTGGGCAGCAGCCCAGCTCCCCAGCTCGGGCCGGTCTGACCGGTTTGGGCCGCCCGCCGGGCTCTGGGCTGGGAGGAGCCGTCGCCAGCCCGGCGGTCCGTGGCTCCCTCGGGGACGCCTGCGCGTCCAGACCGGGGACCGGACGCGGGCCCGGAGCGCGCGGGGATGGGGGCCGAGCGGCAGCATTACTACGGGAAGCTCGGTAGGTGCGGCGGCGCGGGCAGCGGGCGCAGGTGGCGCTCGGCCCTGGACGCCCCGCCGTCACCCACCCGCCCCTCTCCCCAGGTCCCCGCGGGGCCGCCTCTCAGACCCCCCTCCCACCCGAACGATCTGCCCCCGTCTCCCCTGCCCGGCACCCGGGGGGACCCTCCGCCCGACCCCCAGGCCCCACCTCGGACCTGCCCCTCCTCCCCCGTCCCGGGTGGCCGCCAGGCGATTAATCTGTTCCCAATTAATAATGACTCTCCTGTCCCAGCCTGCACCACCTGGGGGCTTGAGCGTGGTCGCCTGCGGGTGTCTGAATTTTACTCTTGCCACGACAAAGACACCTCGAGGGGGTTCTGAGAAAAGGGGGGTGGCCTTGATTCAGCTTTTCTGCCCAACTAAAATCTGACGAACTTTCAGGGACGCCACAGAAGTATGACCCCACCTTCAAAGGACCCATTTACAACAGGTAAGGGCGCAGGGCGTTTTTTTCGTGGCGGGGAGAGGGGGGGTCTCCCTGCTAATACGGCCCCAACCCCTGTTTCGTCACACACTCACCTGTGCCCTCCAACAGACAGCCTGGTGATAGACATTTGCGACTTGACGATAAAAAAATTCCCAAAACTAATTTCCTTAATATACCGAGAGTTCTTACAAATGAGTTTTTAAAATGGGCAGAAGACTGGAACAGATCTTTATAGAACAAGAAATTCTGCAGACAATGAACTTATGAAAAGATGTTGTTCAACCTTTATAAAAAGTAAAGGAATGTAATTTAAAACAATAGCCAAGGTGGCTCACGGCCTGTAATCCTAGCACTCTGGGAGGCTGAGGCAGGAGGATGCTCCAGGTCTGGAGTTAGAGACCAGCCTGAGCAAGAGCTAGACCCCGTCTCTACTATAAAAATAGAAAGAAATTAATTGGCCAACTACTATATATAGAAAAAAAATTAGCCATGCATGGTGGCGCGTGCCTGTAGTCCCAGCTACTCGGGAGGCTGAGGCAGGAGGATCGTTTGAGCCCAGGAGTTTGAGGTTGCTGTGAGCTAGGCTGACGCCATGGCACTCACGCTAGCCAGGGCAACAAAGTGAGACTCTGTCTCAAAAAATAAATAAAAATGGCAAAAAATTTGGGACAGGCTGGGACCTGTAATCTCAGCATTTTGGGAGGCTGAGGCAAGAGGATCACTTGGAACCAGGAGTTTGAGGTTGCTGTGAGCCAGGCTGATGCCATGGCACTCTAGCCCAGTGACAGAGTAAGACTCTGTCTCAAAAAAAAGGAAGAAACAGAACAATGGGTGTATCATAACAATTGAATTAACTAAAGAACATTCTTTTGGAAAACATTTGTACCTAATAAATAACACAAAAAAATTATCAACAATGGTCATTTATGGAAAGAGTAATTAAGGGGAGGGACTTGTTTCCTTATTGTATACACCCCTGCATGGTTTTCATTTTTACCATGTTCATATTTAATCTTATGATAAGAAAAATAGTTTGAATTTTTTAAAAATGTTGATACATAGCTGGGTGGGGTGGTATGTGCCTGTTGTCCCAGCTACTTGGGAGGCTGAGGCAGGAGGATCCCTTGAGCCCAGGAGTTTGACATTCAGTGAGCTGTGATTGCACCACTGCACCCCAGCCTGAGTGATAGAGCAAGACCCTGTCTCTTAAAAAAAAAAACAAAACCGGGCGTGCTGACTCATGCCTGTAACCCCAGCAGTTTGGGAGGTAGGACTGCCTGAAGCCAAGAGTTTTGAGACCAGCTTGAGCAAGATTGCGAGGCCCCTATTTCTACAAAAGATAAAGAAAACTTAGCCAAGCGTGGGTGGTGGCACACACCTATAGGCTCAGCTACTTGGGAGGCTGAGGCAGGAGGATCGCTGATGGCCAGGAGTTGGAGGCTGTGGTGAGTTATGATTGTACCACTGCACTCCAGCCTGGGTGACAGAGCAAAACCTTGTCTCTAAAAAGAGGAAAAAGCCCAAACTACTCAGGAAAAGGTGTGCAAAGAACACGAGGATGCCAATATGTTTGGAAGGCAGGATGGGCTGTGACACCCACAGCAGCAAGGCTGTCACCCTGATGCTGCCTCTCGCTCCCCAGGGGCTGCACGGACGTCATCTGCTGTGTGTTCCTCCTCCTGGCCATCGTGGGCTATGTGGCTGTGGGCATCATAGGTGAGTGGGACTTGGGGTTCCAGGGCAGGAGGTGGCACCACGGCGTCTGCTGCAGGGCTGGGGCTGGTGCTGAGGAGTGTCAATGCCTGAGCACCTCTGGGTCCCTCCACAGCCTGGACCCACGGGGACCCTCGAAAAGTGATCTACCCCACTGACAGTCGGGGCGAGTTCTGCGGGCAGACGGGCACGAAAAATGCGTGAGTCCAACTCCTTGGGGCCCTGGTGGGGCTGGAGAAGGTTCCAGGCTTTCCCCATCTCCATCCATCCAAGAGTCTAATCAACAAGTAGTTATAAACTTCCCACCACCCACCAGCCACTCTTCCAGTTCTTGGGGACACAGCTCTGAATGAGACATCAAGCATCCTGTCCTCTGGCAGCTCACATTTTAAGGGAGACACACAGAGGAGACAGATCTGATGTCAGATGGTGATGAGCCGACTCGGTTCAATCTGGGTCGTGTCACTGCCTGGCTGTGTGACACAGGGCAAGTGTCTCAACCTCTCTGGGCCTCATTTTCCCTCTCCTCTAAAATGAGGATCACCTATAATGGCGAGGTTCACGGCTATAATGCCAGCCCTTTGGAAGGCTGAGGTGGAAGGATTACTTGGAGCCAGGAGTTCAAGACCAGCCTGGGAAACATTGGGAGACCCCATCTCAACAAAAACATTAAAAATGTAAAAATTTTTTATGGAGTGGCTGATGCTACAGTTATTTTTATGGGTCTGTTGTTGTTTTCATTAAGGTATTTTATATAGGGTGGTTTAAGGAGTCTTGACAATTTCCGTCTTCCTTCTCCAACCCCAGGAACAAACCCTACCTGTTTTATTTCAACATTGTGAAGTGTGCCAGCCCCCTGGTCCTGCTGGAATTCCAGTGTCCCACCCCGCAGGTAACATGTCCCCCTCTCCCCTTGGTGCGTCTCTCCCCCCATGAGTGCAGGCTGGGACCTCCGTCCTGACCCACCGTCCCCTCCCCTCCGCCCCCCCAGATCTGCGTGGAGAAATGCCCCGACCGCTACCTCACCTACCTGAACGCGCACAACTCCCGGGACTTTGAGTATTTTAAGCAGTTCTGTGTGCCCGGCTTCCAGAACAATAAGGTGAGCGGTAGGCCGCCCCGGGAGCCCAGCCAGGGGTCGTGGGCGGGTGCTGGCCTGGGCGACTCACCTCCCCCCCTCCGTCTCGGCAGGGTGTGGCCGAGGTGCTTCGCGATGGCGACTGCCCCGCTGTCCTCATCCCCAGCAAACCCTGTGAGTCGGGGGTCCCCTGAGGCTCGGGTGTGGGGACAAGGGAGGGTCTGCAGGGGCTCGGCCTCACTGGTGCGACCCCCTGTCCATGCAGTGGCCCGGCGCTGCTTCCCGGCCATCCACGCCCACAAGGGGGTCCTTATGGTGGGCAACGAGACGACCTATGAGGACGGGCACGGCACTCGGAAGAACGTCACCGAGCTGGTGGAGGGGGCCAAGTAAGGAGCCGGGCCCTGTCCCTCCACTTTCCCGGGCGGGACAGGGCATCCAGGGGCTGGTCAGATCAGGGAGGGAGTCTGACCTGGGCCTCGTCCCCCATCCCCTAGGAAAGCCAATGGGGTCCTGGAGGCGCGACAGCTGGCCATGCGGATATTTGAAGATTACACCGTCTCTTGGTACTGGATTGTCATGTAAGTGGGAGGAAAAGGGGCTCTCCCCTGGCCGTCCCCGCCGAAGCTGGTGGGGTAGAGTCCGCCCCATGCCTGCTTTGTCCCCCAGAGGCCTGGTCATCGCCATGGTGATGAGCCTCCTGTTCATCATCCTGCTCCGCTTCCTGGCTGGCATTATGGTCTGGGTGATGATCGTCATGGTGATTCTGGTGCTAGGCTACGGTGAGTCCCCACCTCCCTGTGACCTCTCCTTCCCAGGGTCAGCAAACTGCCCAGCCCTTCTAGAATTTTCTCCTAAGCCATCAGATATTTTCCATCTTCTCGTTGGCGTATTTGGGAAGACGTTTGTCTCAGTGTTTATAAGATCAGAGGCTTGGAAACAGCTTCAGTGCTCATCAGCGGGGGATGGGTTGTCAGGCTCTCTGGAACCTTCTAAATCAGGATGTAGATCTGTACGTTATTGACAGCAAAAAGCATTCTCAGGAATGCTACTTAGGCCCAGTGTGGTGGCTCATGCTTGTAATCCCAGCACTTTGGGAGGCCAAGGTGGGAGGATCACTTGGGGCCAGGAATTCAAGACCAGCCTGGGCAACATAGCAAGACCCCATCTCTACAAAAAGGAAAAGTTAGCTATGCATGGTGGCATGTGCCTGTAGTCCCAGCTACTTGGGAGGCTGAGGCAGGAGGATCGCTTGAGCCCAGGAGTTTGAGGTTGCTGTGAGCTATGATCATACCATTGCATTCTGTTTACACCAAGACTCTGTCTCAAGAAAGAAAGAAAGAAAGAAAGAAAGAAAGAAAGAAAGAAAGAAAGAAAGAAAGAAAGGAAG
>VSMD01107641.1:0-97877 GCA_008750895.1 Mirza zaza
CCCTGGACCCCCTCCTCCCTGGACCCCCTCCTCCCTGCACCCCCCCTCCCTGGCCCTCCTCCTCCCTGCGCCCCTTCGTCCCTGGCCCCCTCCCTGCTTGCTGAGACGCTGCTGTGTGCACTTTGCAGTCTGGCTCTGTGTCCTGACCCTGCTGTGAGGAGGGACAACCGATGGGGACAGAAATGGTGGACACCATGGTGCTGACAGCCAGCGTGGCAAGTTCTGCTGAGATCTCCGCCCACGTGGGCCCGTCCGTGGGGCTGGGGCAAGGGGAGACAGCTGCACAGGCCTCAGCCGGTGACTCCGCGGCCATCAGCGGGGCACGCTGTGAGCTCGGTGCTGGGTGCCTGGGTGCTGGGACCAGACAGCCTGAGCCAAGTCCTGCTCTCCTCAGCCAGACAGGTTACGCCGGGCCTGTGCTGGGCCTCAGTCCCCAGCCTGTGACATGGGAGAGTGCCAGTGCGCAACTCAGTCACGCGGAAGATGAAGGGATGTAAGGAAGTGAGCACTGTGCCCTGGTGGCACACACAAGGCACACGTTTTATCACCAGCAAACTTGCAGGCAGTCCGTGCTGGACTCAGGCTCGTACGCAAATCTCTGCTCAATATGCACCCTGTTCCAGGTCATCGTCTTAAATCATCACCATTCCTAAAGCTATAAAGAAATACCCTTTCCAGGAAGACGCCGGTGCCCACCTGGTTCCCAGTGTTCTTCCTCTTTCATGGAATCCTAGGCTGCCTTTGGTTTTCCATCTTGGTGTGACCACGCACACGTGGCCTGGTTTGAGACCTGCGTGTGTCTCTTCCTTCCAGGTCCACACCGTCCAGCAGACACGTAAGAGGAGCTACAGATACAAGCGGGGTATGACGCAGGTATTTCCTAGTGGCCACATTTTTAAAAGGAAAAAGAACCAGGTGCAATTCATTTCAATACTACATATTTTTAACTAAACAATCCAAAATCATATTCGGCATACAATCAACACATAATCAGCATGAAAAGTTCTCGATGACACAGTTTACATTCCTTTTCTTTCACTAAGTCTTCCAAGTCCACAAGAGCAGGCGCCAGCCTGGACCGGCCACCTGTCACGCTCCTGGGGACCCATGAGGCTGGCCGTGGCCACCCTGGGGAGGACAGCCTGGATGGCAGAGTGTCCGGGCCACTAACATGAGCTCTCATAGGACAATCTCCCGTGGTGGGGCCGGAAGCACTGTTTGAAACGTGATAGATTACTCAGGAAGTACGCTGTTGGACATTCTCATGGCCTGTGGCAGTTTTTACCACTACGTGTGTCATATTTCTGCACTGATTTTTCAGGGATGCTGTTAGATACCAAGCATGCACCAAAGCCCTGTGTTTGCCCTGCGTTAAGAGAGTCCCACATTGGCTCCCATCGCCTTGGGAAACTGTCCCATCATTGACTGTCCCATCATTGGCTGGTCCCTGTGTGTCATATTTCTGCACTGATTTTTCAGGGAAGCTGTTAATTACCAAGCATGCTCCAAAGCCCTGTGTTTGCCCTGCGTTAAGAGAGTCCTGCACTGGCTCCCATCGCCTTGGGAGACTGTCCCATCATTGGCTGTGCCACACGCAATAGTTTCTTGAGCTCTTAAAATGCCAAAGCTGCCGCTGGATCACCAAGTGTTAAGTGGAGTCACGCGTGTGGAGGCTGCACACACAGGGAGCGCTAATGCACACGCGGTCACTCCTCTGTCCTGGAACCCGCGTGGACAAAGAGGACGCCCGCTGCTGCCACTGAACTGCGCATCGTTTCTAAGCGGCAAAGATCTAACTGCTCTACTTTAAGCTTTGGAATATTTTTAAGTAGTTCGAGGAGCCTAACAGAGTCGTCTGTGAGAGGAACGTGAAAGCACATTTTGCAGAAGAGGCTGGTGTGCAAATGAAGCCCGGCATGTTTCAGTTCCATGTTGGTGTGTTTTAAGTCTTAAGGAAAGACACAACAAACTGGATTTTCAAGTCTCTTGGGGGGATTTCAAAGGCAAAAATCCTGAATTGCCCCATAGAGTGGATGTCTGGCTGATTTGCAAATTGCTGGTTACACCAGAGGCACGAGAAGACATCCATAAACTCATGTCAAAGACATGGCATCACACATCAAGGAAGACTCTGATACTCGGGACATTGCATGACCCACAGTTGTGAGACGCTGTGCTGCTCTCCTAGTGATGAGTAAATTTGCGCCTCTCAGTCGTAAATACTGTCAACACTTGCCTTCGGCGAACATCGTGTAGCCGTGAGCTCTTTGATAATGTTTCTAAACATACGGAGGTCCTTCTTTAATGGCACCGGATATTGCTGCGTTTGATTGCCGTCTGAGAGCTCAAGGCGTTTTATAATGAAAGAGTTATGATTCCAAAAATCCCCCAATTATAAATAGAGCGCCCCGCCTTCAGGTTTCGCCTCGGAAGGGGAGACAGCTGCCTGGCCTGGCCTCGGCACATCCCGGGAGCTGCTCCCGCCAGGGTGGCGGACGGCGGCTCGCGTGGGGAAGAAGGATGGAAACATTCTAACATTAGAGTTCAGAGTGAGATGGCCGGTGTCTACCCGGACGAGAGAAACCCCGCATCGGGCCGGCCCAAGTGCAGGGGCGCTGGAAAGGTGCTCTCCGTGGCAGAGGGGATCTTGCAGGCTCAGGGCTCAGAGGGGGACGCCTCTCAAAGGCCTCTGGCTCCCAGGGTCAAGTACGCTCAGCCCACACCTCTAGGAGGGAGGGCCAGGTTCCAAGACAGGGACACGCTCCCTTTCGCTGTTGGTGTTTAAGCCTGCTCTCGGTTCGCCAGCTTCCTAAAGCTCCTCGGTTACTGGCCTGTGCTCCACCCGGGCGATGGGCAGAGTCATGGTGCATCGCTGCCTCTCCTGGCCACGGCCCAGGCCACCTCCTGACGCCTGTCCTCTGTGGTGACTGTCCTGCCCTGCACGGAGGAGGTCACACCCCAGGAACAGGCAGCAGGTGGGTCTCCCACCTCCCTTCCCAGCTGCACGACAAGAACACACCAGGCCTCGTGAAGAGACGCCTCATCAGAAATGGTCCTTGCAAAGGACGGAAGGGGCAGGGCCGTTGACCGTCACAGTGGGGGCACCGCTCTAGCCACGAGGTCTGCGAATGCCCCCAAAGTTGTTTGTTTTGTTGTCTAGGGAGGAGTGAACACATCAGAGAGAACCTCACGTGCTGAAGTGGGGTGAAGGGTGTCGCACTCGGACAGCAGGTCAAGGAAGGCTTGACCCTGAGACGCCTGTGCCTGGGGGCTGCGCCCTGCCTCGGGGTGGGGGGCAGAGTTCGGGGCTGGGGGCTTGGGGGAGAGAAGCTGGACCAGTGTGTGATTGAGAAGGATTTTGTTCCTATTGATTGCGGGGTGGCAGGCAGAGAGAGGGGATTGGGAAGGTCCGTCTGCCTTGGCAGCCTTTGGGCTGACAAGCGGCCTCATCCAATCACCTGGGAGAGGTTCCTTGCAGGGAGCCGTTCCACTGCAGCTGCCTAGTTCCCAGAGGGCTCCTGTAAAACTCAGCACTGTCACCCCAAGGCACTGACACCCACAAAGGCAGGACAAATGCACCCTTCTCGGGATGGGCGTGGCGAGTGCTGTGGCTGCTTCTGAGTGGGGTGTCCAGGGCCGGGCGTGTCTGCTCCATCCTGTGTCCCAGGGGGGCGGCATAGGGGAGGGCAGACCGACCAGCGTCTCTGAAGGATGGGAATGGGGTTTGAAAAGGAGCAAGAAACAGGGAGGGAAGCAGTGTGAACAAAACTCTCCTTACATCCTAGCACTCTGGGAGGCCGAGGCGGGAGGATCACTCAAGGTCAGGAGTTCTAAACCAGCCTGAGCCAGATTGAGACCCCGTCTCTACTAAAAATAGAAAGAAATTAATTGGCCAACTAATATACATAGAAAAAATTAGCCGGGCATGGTGGCGCATGCCTGTAGTCCCAGCTACTCGGGAGGCTGAGGCGGGAGGATTGTTTGAGCCCAGGAGTCTGAGGTTGCTGTGAGCTAGGCTGATGCCACGGCACTCTAGCCTGGGCAACAGAGAGAGACTCTATCTCAGAAAAAAAAAAAAAAAAGCTCTCCTTCCATAACCTGAACCATCACCACAACGGGGACAGTGCCAGCCCTACAGGCAATGCTCATTGCCCGGGACAGAGCTCCAGAGGCAGTGCCTCACCGATGGTCCCCCCAAAAATTTACAACTTGGGACAGGGTGAGAGGGCCAGGGAGCCCCAGGAAACTGCATGGTTTGCCCGCAGTGAGGACAGTGAGTTGGGCCGGACGGCCACATCCCCACGCCAGGACGGTCGTCCTACCCCTGAGAGCCACGGAGTCCCACGTGCCCACCCTGCAGGCCGCCCCAAGGGGGCCGAGCCACGTGGAGACGGCGGTCAGAGGCTGGAGGCTGAAGCCGAGGGCTGCGTCCGGTCGCTGGGGACACGTGGCGGGGTGGGGGGGGCTTCGCACTGTGGCCTCGGAAGGGACAAAGGCCGGTGCCCGCCAGGGGCCCCTTCCGGGGTCAGATCTCTCAGCAGGCGCGTCCCTGCACCAGGGTGGCGCAGGCTCCCGAGAGGCTCGATTCCAGGGGGCCCGCTAGCCCCAGCCCTCGCTTTCCGAGCGGAGCAGGTAATGCCCCAGCCTCCTGGAGGACAGCCACCGACTTAAAGTTTGTGGCCAGGACGTCCTTGAAGACGTAATTCCCTAATTTCCTCCTGTGTCTCCTAAGGTTATTTCCATTCTGGAGCGAAGCGGGAGTGACGCAGCCGTGGGCGGCACCTCCCCCCTCAACGCCGCAAGGCACAGGCCGGACCGACCGTGTCTCTTTAAGACTCCAGCCCAAAATCTGCTCTCGTGGCTTTCGAAATAAAAACACGTGATCACTCCTTTTTATGTCAAAGAGAATTATTTTTTTTTAGCAAGCCTAGGAATCACCGTGCTCTGTGGAGCCTGTCCCTGCCCAGCACTGGAGAAGCAATGGCAACGGGAATTATTCCCCTCTGCAGGAAAAGCCTCGCCGGAGGGAGGGAGGGAGGGAGGGAGAGGAAGGATTTGACAGGTGCGAGGAGCGGAGGTGCGGGGCTGGCGCGGCCGCGGCGGGCGGCGCAGACCTGGGAATGAATGAGGACGTTTCCCAAACACCACGAGATGTGCCGTGCGCGCGGCGGCGAGACAATGCGCGCAGACGTGCCGGGCCTCCGCGCCGTGGCCCCGTGCCAGCCCCGGGACAGCTGTGCGGTGCGCGAGAATCGCAGCAGCTGTATTTAAACTAGAAATTAAATCTCCTTCTATTTAATGTGCGCAGGCTTTTTAGTTGTCAGAAAGGAAACGTTAGCAATTAGGGAGCGTGTATTTGTGGACGGCGTTGGACTTGCTGTTTTTGTTGTGGATGTCTATGGTCTCTCGTTCCAAGGCAGGGTGGCGCGGCGGGCGGCGGGTGGTGGGCGGCGGCCAGGTCTCCCGAAAGAGAGGGAGGGAGTCTCCGGCCACCTTTCCCTTTGTTGGCAGGCAGGGGTCTCAGACATGCCCATCCCCTCGCTGGGGCAGGCGGGAAGTGGCAGGACTGTCATTCTCACATTGAAAGGCTGAGTGAGGTTGGGGCAGGGAGGGAGCGGGGGAGGGGAGAGGGGGGGGAGGGGTGCAGAGCTGCGCACTCGGACAGACACACGGAGGCCGGGAGACGGGTTCCGAGCAGCAGCGGGCACCGGCAGCCCTTCCAAAGTCATCTCCAAGGCCTCTGCGACCTGTTGGTCACCGGCGGGGCCGAGCCGCGCTGTGATGAGCTCATGGCGGCGAGGGCGGGACCCTGCTCGCCTGCGGTCCCAGTCCGCATCCCTCTCGCCCGGGTCTGGGGTCTGCACCCAAAGGCGGAGGCCAGGGTGGGGGCAAGGGAGGACAGCGAGGGCGAGGGAGGGAGAGCCGCAGGTTAGTCCCGACCACACCCGAGTCTTCCGTGGCTGCTTCTCCTGCCCTGGCGTCTGCTTTGCAAAGCGTGTTCGTGCCCAGCAGTTCGTAGGTCTCTACAAGCACCTCGCGAGCAGGACAGCTCTGGTCTCCACGCCACACGTGGAGAAACTGAGTCGAGGTCTGCCGGGGACAGCAGCAGCTCTCCCGCTTCGTCAACAGGAGACGGACACGGAGAGGCTCTGGAGGAGTCGGCGTGCCATCGGGGAAGGAAGGCAGAGGGCCGGGAAGCCGCCCCGAGCCTGGCCAGGGCCCCGGTGGCAGTTCCCCACCTGGGCGTCCTGGGGCCACGCCCATGGCGGCCAGAGGGCAAAGGCCCCAGCCACGTCCCTGCTGAGTGTCTGTGGACACCGCCTGGTCCCACCTTGCAGGGCAGACCTGGGAACGGGCCACGCTGGGTCGTTCTGAGCCACCGACGCTGATCTGAGTGACACGGGGGCGTGGAGGTGACAGACCCACTCAGGTGCCTTTGGGAAGTGTCCCAGGAGGCGGCGCCCGCACCAGTGTGGGAGGGGAGGGGCGTGGAAGGCACAGGTACGCGGGGGTCTGAGCGGGAGTTGCCAGGGGCTTCGCACGGCCGGGACACACGGGGACCAGGCTGGGAAAATAAAGAGGCGTCACTTGACTCTGAGGACCGGGACTGGCGCAGAGGATTTGAGCAGGGAGGTGGCAGGATCAGAGCCCGTCACACAGGCAGTGCCGCGGGGGTGGGGGCAGGGGACTGGAGGGAAGTCCGGGATGGGGGCAGGGAGAGCAGACAGTGGAGGCCCGGCAGGGATGAGCAGGCAGCGCATCCTGGCGGGGCACGGGCAGGTGCGGAGGTGGCCCGCGGCAGCCCACACGGGGCTGGGCGCACCTGCTGGAGGAAGCGCGCAGCCCAGGAGCCACGGGAGGCAGTCGTGACGCCGTCTGCGACCCACCTTGCCCTCCCGCCGTCCCTTTATAGAAGACAGCTTTTTAATCCTGCAAAGGACAAGGCAGTTTGCGCCTCTTCATGTAACAGGCCTGATGCTTCTACGAGCAAGTGGTGCTGCAGGCGGCACATTTTGTGTTTCAAAACTAACGAAGAGGCCGAACGCTCTTACAGACAAGGTTAAATACGTTTGGCGGTCAGGAAAACGTCCGCTAGCGGGACCCTCGCACTCCAGTCAAATACTGTTGGCAGGACGCGGGCAAAGGCAGAGCCCACGTGCAGGCAGCCACAGAGCACGGCTCTGCCCGACACGCAGGCGAGTTCTTCTCTGCCCTGTACCGAGGTCACGCCTCTCCATGCCAGGACTGGCGAGGCGGCCACACCCCGCTCCCCACTGCGTGGCCACCCTCCAGCAGAAGCCTACCTCGGCGTTCCTGTGCCCTCTGCCAGGGGCGGGACCTGCAGTGGCCACCCTCCCTCCGCCGACCTCAGCCGGGCCGGGAAGACCAGACCTCCCTCGACTCAAGGCTAGATTTGTCCAGTGGCAACCTTTTCTGCAGGTTTTACATACTGAAAGATCAATTTTTCCTTCCAAAGGAGATCAAGTATTTCCCCTGTGGCCTCGAGAACTCCTAGAAAGTTCCAGTTTTATTTCAAACCGCTCAAGGTCGGGAGTTCGAGACCAGCCTGAGCAAGAGTGAGACCCGGTCTCTACTAAAAGTAGCAAGAAATTAATTGGCCAACTAAAAATATATAGAAAAAATTAGCCAGGCATGGTGGCACATGCCTGTAGTCCCAGCTACTTGGGAGGCTGAGGCAGGAGGATCGCTTGAGCCCAGGAGTTTGAGGTTGCTGTGAGCTAGGCTGACGCCACGGCACTCACTCTAGCCTGGGCAACAAAGTGAGACTCTGTCTCAAAAAAAAAAAAAAAAAACCGAAACCAGTTAAAGGCTTGCCTCTTCAGCCAAGGTAGGAGCAGAAGCTCTCCGCCTCCCAAACAGCAGCCACCCCGGCTGCTGCAGGTGGGCTCTGCTGGCACCGCGAGCCCCCCGCCCCCTCACCGAGGGGGGTTCACTTCATGCACAGCGGGAAGGGCTTCGTCCCCACACCCTTGTGAGGACCGGTGTGGAAAACCCGCCGTGGCTTCCTCCCTTCCTCTCTGGTCATGCATCTGGGGAGGGGCAGGTTAAGGCACGGTCAGTTTTTTCTGCCTTTCTTTGAATGGAGGGGTTTTAAAGGCACAGCAGAGTCGCTGCATGTTGGTGTCATTCGTCAGTGGGGGAAGACGCACGAGGAGCGAGCGGCCGTGGCTGGCGGGACGAGACGTGGGGAGGGTGTGGCGTGCCGGCCCAGGGCCCCTCCCCCAGGGCCGGCTGTCGCTGAGGCCCAGGGTATCATGCAGCGGACGAGAGGCAGTCGCTCTCCGACAATGACAGTCACGTGAGGCCAGGCCCAAGGTCCTCTAGTGCAAAGAGCCTCCCCGGGCAGTCTCAGTGTTTCAAAGATTCCCAGAGCAGCAGCGTCTTCCCTTGGGGTAAGGCATGGATGTTTCTGGAAGTCCTTTTTACAGGTGTAAGAGCACCTAGGAGGGAGCGCACCAAACTTCCTGTGAGTAATTTTATCAGAAGGTCAGTTGGCTGCGGGGCGGCAGGCCTCAGCCAGGGGCCTGGGCACGGCAAGGCCAGGAAGACACAGGATCGGAGAACAGAGCAGAAATAGAAGCTGCGAAGGTTCGACACGCAAAGAGCAGCTCCTTCCCAGAGTCCTTCCCACTGGCAGTCAAAAGCATGACCTCGCAGCACCGACCACTGTCGTGGGAGTTCACGACTCACCGGGGTCAGACCCTGAGCGCCTGCAGGGTGGGGCCACACGTCTCCAGCATGGCCAGGCTGTCCGCCCAAACACGCAGTCACGTGGCACCCACAGCCCTCCTGGGGCTCGGACGTCCACACAACAGCGTCCTTACTGCAGTGTCCACATTCCCATGGGTGGCTGTGGCAGTTGAAGACACGGTAACAAATAGTGTCCGCTCCACTTTGTGCCACGTGGCCACCACGAAGGGCACAGATAAGACCCACTTTTGGGTTCTAGATCCTATAAGTCGTTCAATTCGTTTGACATCAGCATCTATAGAAAATCCGACCCGTGGAGCCAAGCTCTGCTGGGTTCCGGCCCACAGCAGTCCTCCCTGAGAGCAGCACACGGGTGGCCCGAGGAGTCCAGGGACAGGGAGTCCAGGGACACGGAGTCCAGGGACACGGAGTCCAGGGTCAGGGAGTCCAGGGACACGGAGTCCAGGGACACGGAGTCCAGGGACATGGAGTCCAGGGTCAGGGAGTTCAGGGACAGGGAGTCCAGGGACATGGAGTCCAGGGACATGGAGTCCAGGGACACGGAGTCCAGGGTCAGGGAGTCCAGGGACATGGAGTCCAGGGACATGGAGTCCAGGGACAGGGAGTCCAGGGACACGGAGTCCAGGGTCAGGGAGTCCAGGGTCAGGGAGTCCAGGGACACGGAGTCCAGGGTCAGGGAGTCCAGGGACAGGGAGTCCAGGAACAGGGCCCGGTTGGTCGCCCACCACTCTGGACACAGGACTGAGTCTTGCTTTCAGAGCCCGACAGTGGGAAGGCGACGTGGACACAGAGAGAACGCGTTTCCGTGAAGGCAGTTGCAAATCTCACTTGCACGTCGGCACGGGGGCTTCCTGCCCTCTGGGTCCAGCCTACGCCCACGGTGCGTTTTCTTTACAGGGGCAGCCAGGACAGCCTCATGAAGGCCGCGCCCAGCAGGCCAGCTCTCTCCTCCTCCTCTCCCGGCATCTGTGCAGGTTGATACGGAGTCCGTACCTTCCTCTGCCGGAGCGAGGGAGGGACCGCGCCGTGGGCGACTCGCGGGCTCCCTCTGTGCGTCCAGTTGTGAGAGCAGATCACTCGTCACAGTGCCAGGTGAGCTTTCTTCAGGTGAGGCGTGACACACATTTTTCCATCTCCCCACCCCCTTGCAGCTCCTAATGCCCAGCGGGAACGTGCGCAAGCCAGTCCCAACTGAGCCGTTTGCCGAACGCTGCCCGTGACCAGGCCATGACCAGGCCGGGCTGTGCACACATCTCGGCCCTGTCATCAGCAGCGGCGGCAGCTCTCTGGCCAGGAGCGACGGAGGTGGCTGAGAGCGCAGTTGAAGACGTGTGCTTTGCCGAGAGTCTACGTTGTGCTCGGCCTTGTCGCAAGCAAGGAGATGGAGAGGAAGGCTGAGATATGTGGAAGGCTGAGATAGAGACAGCCATGATTAAAATACATACAGCTGTGGAACATTCTAATGACACCGTCACAGTGGAGCTGAGCTCCACATTTAAAATCACCTTTAAAAAACACAGATGTTGGACATAGAACAGGGACCGTGTAAGGTGATCTCGCCTCTCTCCCTTTCACCTGTCTTCTACATACCACCATAAGCAAAACTTAGTGAAGACCCCAGACGCCCAGTGGGGATGGATGACGTCACTGGGCTGGAAGGAAAGGGCTTGTCTGGGGACAGGAAAGGTCATAAAGAGGCCGGTGTCCCTGGACCAGGTCCCACTGGTTGTAAGACCTGTGATGGTTTGAGGACAGTCAACCATCGCTTCTTCGGCCTCATGATGTGCTGTCCAAGGCAGATTTTTCGTTCCCTTTTGCAGCCTCAGGGACTACAGCCCAAGACCACCCCACCAGCACACATGGAGTCAGTCCCAGAAATGAACCCTCCCACTTCAGACGGGTCCTCTGTGCACCTCGCACCCACACACGCAAGTTGTGTTTAAGGAATGCCTCGTGAAGTTGACGATGACGTTCTTCTTCTAAGAAGCCTCCCGTTACAAAAATCAGGCACGCTTCAAGACAGATGGCTTTAAATTCCTTGTGCCTAATGGTCACAGTTTTATCTTAACTAACTCTAGGTCATATTGATTAAAAAATTAGGAAGCACTAAAAAATTACCATATAGGAATTGAATAAAGATTTGACTAATGGTATGAGATCTGTGCAGCTGCCACCAGCTCAAGGTGAAGGCCAAGACGACATCCCCTCCCAGGTGCCGTCCCCACTGTCCCCAGCTCCCATTGTTTCCATTGAAAAGTCATCAGTCACCTCACCATAGCCAGCGTGAAGCTAGTGCTTACTTTCTCTGCCTTCTATTAAGACTTATTTTTGTCCCAATTTTTCCAGCATGTTGACTGCAATGTATCTAGTATGGTTGCTTTTATTTTTTTTCTTGCTAAAATATGTTAAGGCTTCATGAACCTGTGACTTGCTGTCTTCCACCAATTTGGGAAAATCCTTGGCCAATCTCTCTTCAGATATTGCTTCTTCCTCCATTATCTCTTTCTTGTCTTTCTGAGAGTCTTGTGTCTTTCTGTTCAGCCTCTGTGGCAGCTCTGAAAATGTGTGCCTGGAGCTCCCTTTGAGGAAGAACTTATGATTCATGTAAGGTGAATGCATTTAGCTGGCCGCCTCTAGTTCAGCATCTCTGAGATCCACCTCAACCTTCCACCAATCTCCCTGCTTTCCCTCGGTGTCCCCTGCCATGACTGGCCACCGGCCATTTCCACCTAATGCACGGTTGCTCCCCTTTGGGTTAGGCAAGACCTGGTCGGGTCTGCAGGCCTGTGGCTCTCCCTGGCCAAATCCTTCCTCCTGCCCCCCTCTTTTCTTTTATGGGCTTCAGATGCACAGCCTGGCTTTATTCTGTTTCCTCTCCCTTTTATGCTGGATAGGAATTGTCCTCAAAAAACTGCTCACACTCCTGCTTTTCTTTCAGTGTCTGCTTTCTGGAGGACCTGGTACACTTCTTGTGCATTGTACCAAGAATCAGCAGGTTTCCCGAGGTGACGTGGTGGTGGCAAACGTAGGACTCACCTCAACCCATTTCACTTCTTGGAGGATCTTGGCTCCTTAGTCTTGGTGGCCTTCCCTTCATTGCTGCCCATGGATGCTTTTGTGCATAGTTCATAGTTGTCCTCAGAGGAAGGCAGTCTGAAACCCGCTGTCCCTCCCTGGAACACCTCCTCTGGGCCTGAGACCTCCTCTTAGTAACTCTGACTTGGTGTTCTGGCAGCCTATCTTAGGATGTCCTCCAGCATTATCACATTTCTGTAGGAATTTCAAAGAGGGGAGATCCCTGCAGGCCATGACAGTTGAAGAAACCTTTATTCAGAAGTCAGGGCTTCCCAAAGGGGAGCCCGGGACCGATGCAGCTGTGTTTACTTCTTTCAGAGCTCAGATTCCTCGCCTATAGAGTGGTTTGCCTTACATCTCAGGGATCTCTTTCTTCATTGCCCTTCACTCATCAATTCATTTTACTCAGGGCTACGGTCTGAATGTTTTGTCCCCCACGATCCATGAGTTGAACCCTAATCACCACTGTGATGGTGGTAGAGGTGGAGCCTCGGGGAGGTGATTCGGCCGTGGGACTGGCGCCCTCATGGAGAGACCGCAGAGAGCTTCCTTCCCTCTCTCGCCGGAGGGAGACACAACAGCAGGAAGGTGCCGTCCACGAGACAGAAATCAAGCCCTCGCTAGACACTAAATCTGCCTTGGTCTTGGACTTCTTGGCCTTCAGAACGGTGAAAAATAAATTTACATTGCTTACAAGTCACCCAATTTATGGTATTTAGTTGTGACCGCGGAAATGGACTAAGACACTCAGGATAAGTTTCCTGGGCACCCACCTGGCGCGGGACTCTGCAGCGGGAAGGACACAGCCTCGCGGGCGGGTCTCCGCCTTGAGGCCCTCGCAGCCCAGTGAAGGAGACACAAGGTTAACGGACAGACGCCACTCACACAGAGAGTGCCGGAACGGAGGCGGGATCGTCCACGCACCAGCTGCCGCCACCACCGTCAGGCAGGGAAGCCGTGGGCCGCGTCACTGCGGTGCCAGCCGCACAGGGTGGACAGTCGCTACACACATCAGAGCGTCAACCGGGAGACCACGAGAGACGGGAGCACCCTGTGCTGTCGACAGTGAACCGACCGGTTCTGTGCAAGCCCCAACGTGTGTGAGCCTGAAGCCCCCCACTGTCCCTCTGCCGCGCGTGACTCTACGTGACAGGCCGCCTCACACTGTGGGCTGGCGTCCCAGTGCGCGCTGTGCCTGCGGTTCTCCCCAGCGACACTGCAGCCCCCCGAGGGACGCCCGGGTTTACCAACGCAACTCGGCGACGCCTAAAACTTCATCTTTGTGAAATATATTCGTTTGCTCCCAGCTCCCCTTTAACGGAGCCGCACAGGCGGATAGGCCAGGGAGACAGCGGCGCTCTCTCTCCCCTTTTAGCCTGGAACTCACCGTGCCTCAGATAGAGAGACACGGGCCACGGACTGTCAGCAAAGCCCCGTGCCGTGACGCGATGGTGCTCGGGGACCCGACGGATGCCCGGGTTGGATTCCAGACTCCGCCACGTCCTCGAGCAAATCGCTTCACTCCTCTGCCTCAGTTTCCCTGCCTGCAAAATTGAGCCATTAACAGTGCTTATCTCAGAGAGCTGTCATGAGGATTAAATTATTATAACACAGCAGTTAGAACAGTGCCCAACACGTGTAAGCACTGAGTGGATGATTTATGCTGTTAGGACTGTTCCTAATATGGCCAACAAACGGTGTTTATGTTCTTAAAGGCTGCTGGCGTTCCTGCGATAATTACCACTTATAATTAATAATCACTGATTGAAACTACCCAGTGATGGAATTATCTTAAGTGCATGTGGTCTTCTGTATTAAAAATAAAAATAGTGTGACTTGAGCAGCAGACGTCCTACCACTTCAGAGCTCCTGGAAGATACCTGCAGGTGTCCCTGTGCCCAGCCACGCCCTCCTCCACCCACTCCTGCCGAGGTGCCAGGGTGCACCTGCCTGGCACACAGCTCGGGGGGCTAACAGCCACATAAACCTGGTAGCTGGATGATCTCATGAAGAACATGGCAAGGACATCGTTTAAGACCACTGCAAAGCCGCTAGGAGAAAAACGTCGAGAAGTCACCTGGGGACAGAGGCCCAACTTCAGACGAAAGGGGCTTGGCTCCCACCCAACGCCTCGGCAGTGGGGGAAGGGCTGTCCTCGGTCCCCAAGAAAACCATGGAAGTCAGAGTCATCAGAAAACCTACACTCACCTCCTGAGGAACCCTCGAATATGCAGTGGGTAACAGCAGAGCCACTCGGGGTAAAGCAGGGTGGGGTACGTAGAATCCTTCCCTGTCACCCCCCTGCGCCCCCAAACCCCAAGACTCGCCTGCAAGGCCCTAGGACATTCAGGGGTACATTTCGAAAACCATGAAGACAATAATCATTTAAAAGCCTTTCATCAACTGTAAAACAACGCTACCCAGCAGAAGGTCTTTCGAGTGACAAATCATAGCAGTCGTATTGCTCGTGAGAGTGTCACCTAATACGGCACATCTAATGACATTGCTGTGTTTTCCAATGGCCTAGTGCTGCCTATGTTAATTATCAGGTGGACGGTCGCTGGGGCAGTGACTTGTTTTTGCGTTCTGGGGGGAAAAAGTGTGGTTTGGTGTGCGCCTGTGGTGCAAAATATTCCTGGGGTCACTCCTTAGCCACGGTGAGCGAGTTTGCTGTCAGAACAGGTCAACACCCGTGTTGGTGCTGGTGTGTCCAGGATGAATGTTGCAGGAAATGAGGTAGGCGCCGGCCCAGTGGGTATTCCAGGCAAGTCGAGGGTCCCCAGTAGCAGAGCCTCAGGGCCAGGGACACCCCTGCTCAGACTACCTGACTCGGTGTCTGGGTAGCCAAGATACCAGGCCAGGACGAATACCAGGGCCAAGACTTTTGAAGTTTGCAAATCGTGGATAGGGAAAATCCCCACAATTCCAGATATGATGTTCCTGATTTTTCAAAAGCCGTTCAAATCATGTCGAGGGACCGAGTCACTACGAGACAGTGCCCAGTATATGCAGCTGTTGCCATGGAGCTACCCTCGAGCTGGCACCCGTCTGACCCTCACCCCGGCGACCACTGCTGCAGGGCTGGGCAGCCAATCTCACCGGAGAGAAGCCAGACTGGAGCTCTGGTCCGTGTTCGTCTCTGGCTGTGCGTGCGCCTCGTGCGTCCAGCTACCTCGAACCTGGCAGGGTGCCCACGGGGGGCGCTCCCAGAGCCACTGCTTGCCAAGCATGTTCTCTCCCGGGTTGGTGGCTCCTGGAAGGGACTGGTGGCTGCCGAGGTCTTGTCCCTCCTGCCGACTTTCTTTGGTGGATCTCCAGGTCCTTTCATGGAGACATGGCACCAAGCTCTGCACTAGGGAATGGACCTCACAGTGGCCGATAGGCAGGGAAGACAGGCTCACACCTGGACCATGTGTCATTGCCAGTCGAGACCAGCCTCTGCACCGTCCACAGACAGGTCAGAGTGATTGACCGCCACCGAAGGGCTAAGTGTACTCAGGAGGGGTGCTGGTTGGGGTGCAGCAGTGTTGGTTTCTGGGGCTGGAGACTTGGCTGTGCTGGAAGCTCCATCAGCCTCGGGGAGAGGGGCCCGTGTTCGACTGCCCCTTCGCCACCAGGCCGACCTGCTCCGGTGCCGTTGGGCCAGCACAGAGGTGACCGAGGGAAGAGGGGCCCGTGTCCGACTCCCCCTTCACCACCAGGTCTACCTGCTCCGGTACGTTGGGCCAGCACAGGGGTGACCTTGGGGAGAGGGGCCCGTGTCAGACTGCCCCTTGGCCACCAGGTCTACCTGCTCAGGTGCCGTTGGGCCAGCACAGACGTGACCTTGGGGAGAGGTGGCTGACACCACCTGGCCAAGGTTTTGTCCTTTTAGATGTTAGCGCCTGGTCCTCAGTGGGAACCCTTGGCTGGGTGTTGCTGTCCCAAGCTCTGCGCCCCTCCCCTGTGTCCAGCCACAGGCCGAGACCCCCATCACTGCTCCAACCCTCCTCCTTCCGAGCCCCTGACCGGCCAGCCTTGCTGTCTGCCGCTGCCTGGGCATCTTCTTATTTTATCAAAAATGCATTTGCACCCTGAGCTACTTCTTGGTCCTCGCCAAGTGGCTGGCCGCGTGGACAGCTGCGGCCCACCAGCGGGAGGGCTCTCCTCACCACGCTCACGCGAGACCCCTCAGAGTAAGGCCGCAGGGCGGGCACCCTCCACGTCGGGGCGGCACCCACATACCCAGCCGTGTGCTCAGGCTGCTCCTTCCTGCTCAGCTGACTGTAGGTGACCACCGCTGTGGCCGCAGGCGTAAGGGGCAGCGGTGCTGTTGTGATGCTGGCAGATGCCACCGGGCCTGGGCCACCTGCTGTGTGTGCAGGTCGGGTGGAGCACTCTCGGGAAAGCACCACTGAGGAAGGAAAAGCAGCAGAACGGGGCTGAAAACAGTGAGCTGTGGCGTCGTTACAACAGAAGCTCCCCTGACCCTGGCACTCCTGACCTAGCCGGGGTGGGGGGCCCGTGAGGTGGGGGGCTGCAGAGTTATCTGGAATGCAGGTGGAGGCTAGGCCTTCGAACCCTGTGTTAACCAGCCAGTGAACTTGGGGTGCACCTGGGAGAGGCCCCAGCCTCAGAGAGGCAGCTCCTTCCGCTAGGACAATTGCTCTGAGGGTGAGACGTAGGCCCCTGCAGGCTGGAGAATAGTGCCTGCTTGCACGGGGCTACGGGTGGGACACCACGGCCTCCCCGCGTCATACGGCGAGTAGTCCGTGATCCCCTCAAAAGCGTGGTGGGCAAGTACAGAGATCGCCGGATGTGTTCATTCATTTATTCTCCACGTTTATCTCACTCTTCTTGGAATAAAATTGTCTCCAGTAAAAACGGGTCTTGTCGCTGAATACCTGTGTGATCTGTTCTAACTGTGCCTTCTCATAGGTGGGGATAAGGACAGAATCTAAATCTCGGCAGTGCTTGGAGGACAGAGAGGTGACGCAAACAAAACCTCTGACGCAGGTCTGGCACCCGGCACGAGCTGTCAACACAAGGCACTCTCTGGGCCACCACCCCCACGTCATTTTTGGAAGTGCCGCTGGGCACCCAGAAACCCTCCTGGCCTCTCTCCCGTCTTTGTGCCCCAGCTCTGCCTCCCCATGGAAGTTTTCCCTCTGAAATGACTGTGTCGGAGCCTCTCCAGAGGGGCTGTACTTTGAAAAGCAGCTTGGGAGCCGGGATGGGAAGGGAAGGGCCACTAGATCTGAGCCCGACCAAGTGCCAGGGTCAGCAGCCACCTGCCCGGAGCCTCAGCCCTGTCTGCTGCTCTGTGGCTCTGGGCTTGCACCCTCCCACCTCGCACCAGCCCCGTTTGCAGCTGTCTCCTTCCAGGCACTAGGGAGCCAGCACGGGAGCCAGCGGGAGGGAGCGCACCCGACAGTCGGGAATCTAGACATCGTTCTTTGGTGCAGTGGTTCCGAGCGCGCTCTGGGCAGGTCATTCAAAGGAAATCATTTTCCGGACATAGGACAGGGGCCGTCTGCAGCTGCCGACTTTGCCTGTGGGGAAACGGGGTTCCTTCTCTCTCTGCTCTGTGTGGGTAGCGGACTGCAGCCTCGTCAGAATAAGGTGGACGCCGCCAATGTATTCTCGCCGGTGTGGCCACCAGCATAGCAGCAGGAAGACCTCACTAGGAATTTCCTAACGGATGGCAAGCACGGTTTGGGGGGTTAGGGAGTCATTAGGCCGTTTGGTAAACATGCTCGCACGGGGTCCCGTTCAGAGACCTGCAGGGGAAACGCGTTGTGGGCCCAGCAGCGTCCACCTGCAAAATGCGGGGAGTGCAAGTGGAAAGAGCTCGTGGAGCCAAGAATGGAAAAACGAGCACCACATGCACTCACCAGCAAACTGGTATTAACTGATCAGCACCTAAGTGGACACACAGGAATAACATCTATCGGGTGTCGGGCAGGTGGGAGGGGGAGGAGGGGGCGGGTATATACAAACACAAAGAGTGCGATGTGCACCGTCTGGGGGATGGTCACGCTTGAAGCTCAGACTTGGAGGGGGGCAAGGGCAATATATGTAACCTTAACATTTGTACCCCCATAAGAAGGAAGGAAGGGAGGAAGGGAGGGAGGGAAGGAAGGAAGGAAGGGAAGGAAGGGAAGGAAGGGAAGGAAGGGAAGGAAGGGAAGGAAGGGAAGGAAAGGAAGGAAGGAAGGAAGGGCTCGTGGAATCGGAAGCCAGAGCGAAGCTCCTCCCTGTCACTATCGTGAAAACAAGACACGCCCGGCTCCCAGGCCCTCCCTCACAGCGGGCAACGGGGCTGCCTGTCAAGATTGGTCGGACGTCCGAATTAACCCGCAGCTAATCCACCCCCAACGGCCTGTAAGAACCAGATCACAAGTCCACATAATAAATTCTTTGTGCCAGGAAATAGGAACTAAATTGTTTTAAAGCAGTAATGTTTAGGTAAGTAAAGGGAAAAGGGCTTCCTACTGGGAGATATTTTCTGAACAAAATTAAATATTATAAAACCATATTATTAAATTCTGTCAAAAAGGTATTAATCTTGCTCCTTTGGCATGGAAGCCTCGGTCGGTTCTCCGTAATTACAGATCACCGTGAACTTAACCTTTTCTGTTCTCTTACAGCCAACAAGTAACACAGGTTAGAAAGAGTGAAAAGAAAGAGATTTGTGAAGCGTTTTGAGTTTGATCATCAGCGACACCTAAACTGCTGTTTGAACTTGCAAAGTTGCTGCTCAAAGGCATTTTGGAAACCACGGCGAAGGCCAGTTCACACCACACACACACACACACACACATGAACATGCACACACACATGTACCCACACACACGTGCATGCGCACACATACATGCACACACACCCCACATGCACACACACGCAAACACACACACAAACACATGCACGGTCCACGTTTCCTTCTCTTTTCATTTCTTTTCACCCGAAACCTGTTCAAAGTGTGTGACAAGGGAATGGCCCCTCCAGGCCCAAGGAGCGTGTGTGTCTCCTACTTAGTATCCGATGGTTTATATTCCTCGATGACGGAGACAGTCCACCTGTACAAAGACGTCCTTGCAGAAATCTCCCAGCAAGTTCAAATGTCATCAGAGTTAATGATTTAAAAAAAAAAAACAAAAAACAAGCACTAGCTAACCCTTCCCACTCACCTCCTAGGAGCCACTCGAGGCTCACGTGAGGTGTTCATCCTCATAACAAGCCTAGGAGGTGTGTGCTGTTGCTATGTCCACTTTAAAAAGGAGGAAACTGAGGCACGAGACACAGCCCCCTGCCCACTGCTGTGTCACACGCAGAGCTGTGCTCCCCAAGGGTGGCCTCCAAGCCCAGCAAGAAGGAAGAGTCCAGGGCCACCTAGACCCTTTGGCTCCGAGTCTTCCATGATGCGCCCTACGCACCTGTCCTTTTATCAAGACCCTCAGTGATTTTGCTGCAAACTAAATTCAAGAACCACTGAGGCTAGACGAAGAAATTTCCCAGGGCCTTTCTTTCTGACTATGCCACCTGCAGAAGACAGCAGGTGCTTTACGAAATGTTGACTCCTAATTGCGCCAGTTGAGTGATCGCCCCATTTGAGGAAAGAGCCCCAATCCCTCACCCCGTCTCCCACGTGTGCCTAGACACGATGAACACTCTCCTTCCAGGGTGTGTCTGCAAGAGTGCACAGCCCTCCCCTCCTCACTCGCTCTCCTGTCCTTCCTGCTGTCATCGGAGAGTCTGTCTGGATCTATTTCGGCACCATGCGGATGGTGCACTGAATCTATAACGGATGCAGCGTCAAGTGACCTATAAGACTGACTGATGGCACGTGGCCAATAAGTTGTCTTGGGCCACACGATGAGGCTCCGCCCAGGTCTCTATGTGCGAGTGGAGAAGGCAGGGAAGAGTAGGAAGCCACAGCTCAGACCTGCGGCCCCCAACTCCAGGCTGGGGCTGGCTCCAGTCCGTGGCCTGTGAGGAGTGAGCGACGCTTTGCCTGTACCTGCGGCCACTCCCCGCTGCTGACGTCACCACCTGAGCTCCGCTTCCTGGAAGATCAGTGTGACATTCCGCATCACGGTGAGCCGTATAATTATTTCATTATATGTTACAACGTAATAATAATAGAAATAAAGTGCGCAGTAAATCGTAACGCGCTTGAATCACCCTGAAACCATCCCCACCCCACCCCCCTGGTCCGTGGAAAAACTATCTCCATGAAACCGGTCCCTGGTGCCACAAAGGTTGGGGTCCGAGGCTCAGACCATGCGTCTCCGGCCCTTTCCCTCCCATCAGCTCACAGGCGTGAACACCTGCTGCCATAAACGCTCCCCCAGGACCCCACGGCTGTGCCTGCAGGTCATCTCCCTGCACTGAGGGAAGGAGGATCACAGAGAACGGTGACACATCCTGGCGTTTTCACCGTCCCCAAAGCCACTTACAAGGTGAACCAGTGCGCTCGGTTTGATGACTCTTGTCCTTTGCGTCTGAGTGTTGACAGCACGTCTGTCACCTGGCCTGGGACCCCCACTTTGCAGGTCACCGCACTGTCCGAGCGCTGAATCCGTCCCCTGGGCCACCTCTCTGCCCCTGGGGAAGCACCGAGCTTTGGCCCAGAACCCCCGGCCCACACACTGCACGTCGACCCTGCTTCGGGCTTCCAATGTGCCAGCAGGAACCGTGCTTGTCACAGCAGGGCAGGACAGCAGCGGCGCAGCCCACTTGGCCCACAGTTCTCCAGGTTGGCAGAGCAAGGCCGGGGCCCCGGGCCTGGTTCTCCATCCAGAGTGGCCCCAGTGGCTCTGCCCTGGGATGGCGCCTGGGACCGCGGTGACACTGATTTGTTCAGGCACATTTTGATGTTCTGGTGAGTGGTGCAGTCATAAATAGAAAACGGTGGTTTTCCCTTTAGCCAACCCAAGACTGTTAAAAGGGGAATTCCCTCAAACTTTCCAGAAGAGTCAAAAACAAGACAGCTAATCTGTGGGGACCGAGAAGGACTTTAGAAAGCTTTGTCTCGTGGGAGGATAATCCGGAATATGACGTGGAAAAGGAAGCAAAGGAAAAAAAAACAGTCTGAACTTGACTCGTTAGCTGGGTCCTAAGGGGAAACACAACGTAGGCAGGTGAATTAAACCCAGATATTTGAGGTCAAAAGAATGGGTCTATTTGAAATATCTGGGTAATTTAGGGAGAAGGATCAGAATTATTTGGCTTTAATTAACTGGCTCTGACTAGAGGATGTTAAGTAGCCCCAGGAATTTTCAAAGAACCTACAGGAACACCGTTTCTGTTTGCCCTCGAGTGATTCTCAAACAAACAGCACCCTAAAGCCCTTCCTATGGGACTGGCTCCGGAAAATGTTTGTCGTGCATTTGAGGCCAAAGAGCAAAAGCAAACAGGGGCATATTAATTCTCAGCGGGAGCGCGGCTCTGCTGAGACGCGGAGATGAAAGGCCGCACCTTCCCTCACCTTTCATCCCGGCGCTAACACCTTCAGGAAGCTGGCTTAGGGAGAGCCTGATGGTTAAGCGGTAGCTAGAGCCTGTTATCATCCAACTTGTTTTCACATGGATATTGCACGGATCAAACCAGCCCTTCCGATGGGCCCCGCACCTTGCCCCCAGAGTCGGGGACAGACCTGGTCAACCTGAGTTCTGAAGCTCACGCTGACGCCGCCGGAGGTGTGCGTGGTGCTGCGGCAGGGGTCAGTTCTCTGCGGGCAGAACCGGCCCGCTCGCAGCCTGTGCTGTTCCTGCGGTGCAAACGTCCCGCACGTCCAGCCCAGGACCCAGGGGCGAGTCCAGGGCAGCTCCACACACCCTGGACGCTGCAGAAACACTGAAGCCACCTTGCCATTGGGTGGCCAGCAAACCTTTGTTAATAATCATGACGCACGGCTACTCAGCAGAGCCGGCCCCGTCCTCATCCTCTGGCAAGACCAGAGGGAGCCTGTGGAATTCCTTAGTGAGCAACGCCTCGTCCCCAAAGCACCCTGTGCTCTGGACAGCGGGTTCGCCAGCCATGATGGCCAGGGACTCACGGGCCGTCTCCCCGGCTCCCGGAGAGAAGGCGATGGGAGACCACATCGGCCAGCCAGCGTCAAAGCAGAATCCACTGCCTTGCATGTGACCAAGATGTTTTTACAGGTAGTTTCTAATTATCTGAAATGTCACCCCAAAGAGCCAAAACAACAGGACAATATGCGTGGTAGGTGTCTGAGCAGGGCCCGCCAGGCCCAGGCCCAGGCCCAGGGAGGCAGCACCCACCAGGCCCCGAGCTCAGCCTGCTTCCCACCATCAGGACGCTGGGAAGGGCGAGGGGAAACAGCCGTGGTGAGCTGGCCGTCGGCAACGTGGCTCCGAACAGCCAATGGGACTCAAGCCCGGGGGGCTTCTAGGGGACGGAAGCCCGAGACCCGGCTCGTGATGGGAAGCAGCACAGGGGCAGGCCAGGCAAGAACAAGGGAAGACAAACTCCCAAAAGGAGAAGGTAGAAGGTCAGACACCATGCTATACCAAGGAAAGGGGACCATTGCTCCTCCATGGGCACGGTGCCTTCTACGTAAGAGATGGCGAGGGGGACACGCTCTGCCCTTGTTTGCAGAAAGCTGCGGGCGTCTGCCGACTGCCTCCCGCACCGGGCAGGGCCCTGGCCACGGCAGGCACCCCGTGACACAGGGCGACACCCCTGCCAGCCGCCGGCCGGAACGTTCTGCCGTCTTCTGTATTCCTCTCCCGCCGGGTCTCTGCAGCCTGTGGGACCCAGGCCCTTCCCAGCAGGGTCAGAGCCGGGCGTGCCCTGGCGATGTGGCTTTGTCCTCAGAGAAGAGTTGGGAGGGTCCTGGGACGCAGGCTTCCCCTCCGTGCTCTGCCTCACCCACCCCGGTGGGCGATTTACTTAATTGATGTTTTCCACGGCGGCGTCCCGCTGTTCCCACGTTCGCACTGAAGCGCCGTTGGCCGCTGCGCAGGAAAATGATTGTTTTTGTTTACTGGAACTTCTGAATGTCTTTCTTTGTCTGTTTTAGGATTCGGAATTCCAGCACTGTGACCGTGCTGGGGTAGGTGAGTCGAAAATCTGTGTATGTTCGTCGTTCTACCAAATAACTGTTTACCGTGATTACTGCCGTCTGCAGCCGCTCCCTTTCCCGGGAAACGCGCGGTTCCCAGGCAGGGCGAGCGCGGAGTCTCTCGCCCCCAGAGATCAGAGGCCGCCGCCGCCGCCAGCCTTCACGCCGTCTGTGAGAGGCCCCTGGACGTGTCGCCTCTGACCCCGCTACCAAGGCCCTGGCGGCCTCCAGCCTGGTGTGGCCGGCTGCGGCAGCTGCCGCTCCGAGGGTGGGTGTCCGGCCGTGGTCCTCGGAGTTCTCGGACTTCCTAGGTCTGAAATCACAGGCGGGAAAGCGTCCAGAAGGGAGCACTTGGGGGAGACCAGCAGGGCCCCTGGGAGGCGTCTCTGTCCTTGTGTTAGCACCAAGAGGCATCCCTTAGGGAAAAAGGAGATGTCTTCAAACCGCAGTGGCAGAAGGCCGCCCTATGCGCTGCCCGGGTCCGCGCGGGTGGCGGGCGCTCCAGAGAGGGGGCAGCTTCCCCCAAGCTCAGGGACGGCACGGTCCCACCCGGCAGGTCCTGTCCACGGAGGCAAATGGCAACTGTCTGGGGCTAGCAGGGCACAATGCCGTCACCCTCGGAAGACAGAGAGCCCAGTTTACGCCGGGCTGCTCCGGTGAGGTCTGTCCCTGCAGGGGACTCCGTGACAATTTCCTGCCTCTTTTGTGGAAGTCCGTGCACCCGAGAGAGCTGACCGGTTCTCGGCTGTCACCTGGGGCCACGCAGCCACTCACTGCCCCAATCCCACGGTGCTCGGCTCCGCGGACGCATCTCCCTGTGGGTGTCAGGACGCGATGGCTTTCCTGACATGAACCCACAGACACGTTTGTCAAATACTCCGTCTATGGAAACACCTGCCGTGTTTCCCCGAAAATAAGACAGGGTCTTATATATATTTTTTTCCTCAAGAAGACACCCTAGGGCTTATTTTCAGAGGATGTGTTATTTTTTTTTTAAGTACGGTACAACTGTCTACATTTATTCAAATAGAGTGAAGTCGTCTTCTTCTGGACCATCATCCTCACTCTCCAATCCCCGAATCCCATCCTGAATTTCTTGCGACTCTATTTCCTTTAGAACTATCGGCCCCAATCTCTCATGTCGAGCACTACAGCTCTCATGGGGCAGGTGAGAAGGGCTGCTCGTCTTCTTTCCCGCTCCGAGACAACATGCACGGGTTGTGCAGATGCGCTGCGCAGCCACGCCCGTCGCTAGGGCTTATTTTCGGGGTGGGGCTTTTATTGCGCAAATGCTTAGAAATCCTGCTAGGGCTTATGTTATGGGTAGGTCTTATTTTCGGGGAAACACGGTACTGTAGAAACAACAGGACAAGTCGCCGGGACTCACGTCAGGGCTGTGACAGGTAGGACAGGGCAGGGCGACCTGACGCCTCCCGGCCTGCCACCGCAGTCGCCGTGTGACAACCCTCCACTGTGCCACGCCGGGCGCCAGTGCCCTCCGACCACTGAGCACTGTGCTCTGGCAGCTCTGCGCCCAGAGCCCACAGCCCCGGGTCTGGCGTGAGACAAAGAGCACGCTGCATTTTCCCGGCAACAGACACACAGATAAGCCCCGGCACGCCCGTCACTCGGAGGTGAGGGCTCCCGGTAAACACTGAATGAGCTCTTGTCACCTAATGTGACTTGACCTCAGAAGCCCGTCCCCAGTGCAGCCCAAGTCCTTGTAAGTAGCGCCCCGTCCGTGTGGGATTCGGTCCTGGGTGGGGTCCTAGCAGGACGAGTCATGTATGTGACCCGCCTGGGCTGTCAGTTCAGATTACCCTCTTCCCGCACGGCGGGTCCGCTCCTCGCATCTCTAAGCAGGATCCGTGATCGCAGCGTTTTCCTTCCGCCTCCTCGGCGAGGTCCCCAGCAGCCTCGGCCTCTGATTGCCGTAGCAACCCTGATTCTGTGCCTTCTGCCTCCGTCAAGTCTAACGGACCCAGAACACGTGTCAAAGTTTCAGGATACTACACAAATTAAAACTTATAATAAAAAGCCACATAAATCCGGGAAGGGAAAAGGGGGCAGCTGAAAGCAGGCTTCCTGAGACTGTAATGAAGCCTTCACATTGCTTCAGGGAAGGAAAGTGAGTGGAGAACAGGCTGGTCCCGTGCTCTCGCACGAAGACGATGAAGTTACACCGAAACGGCTTTCCAGGGGCCGTTAATCACGGCTGCTCCTTTCCGTGTGAGATCTGGAAAGCACAGACTAACTTCTGGTGCAGTCGGGTTCTGCACAAGCAGAGGGCAGTGGCTGTGGATAACATCACCGGCGTGGGAGGGGGCTAGCACGCAGAGGAGAGCGTGGCATTGCGTGCCAGTGGTCAGGCGGTGGACCAGACGACAGCTTTGCCCGTCTGCCCGAGACTCTTCCTGGCCTTATTAAGGTCACAGATATTTCTTGGCCACAGGGTGGGCGTGTGTGGCTCACCAGGTTGATCGTAGCATCCTAAACCCCTGGCCAAGTGCATGTCTGCTGGGTGAACAACAGAGGAGAACGGGACAGTGAGACTGTCTCCGGGACCTGTAAGTCGAGCATACACAGGCAGAGGACAGTGAGTGCCCCGAACCTGGGGGTGGCACCTGGGGAGAAATCCCACCTGCCCCCGCTGCTAGAGCTTCCCAGAGCTGCCCTGATGCCCGCCTCTCCTGAGGATTGGTCGTTCTGATTTTCTCTGTTTCTTAATAAGTTCATCAAAGCCCATGGCCGTGGCTCGCAGCACAGAACCTGAACTAATGCCCTGGGCACGGCCTCTCGACGGAGGCACGGTGGCCTGAAGCCTCTCCAGGGAGATTTCCTGAGGAATGGATCTTTAATCATTGAATCTGGGGGAGGGGGGAACCACAGTCCACGGCGACCTCCATTCTCAGGTGTGCGGGGACACGGCAGTCAGGTGTGTCGCTCAGAGTACTGGGCGGGCCCTGGGGGGGAGCACTTTGATCCAGCCACACTCCCAGGCCTTGGGTCTGCTTTCCATGAAACGCCTTCTTTTGGCGACCATGACAAGAACCTCTGTGGGATCAGCATCTACCTACGTTCCAACACACACACAGGTGCCTCCCAGATCTCAAACGCCCCGTCCCAGGCACAGGTGCTCTCCCCGCTCTGTGCCGGGGCTCAGGGACAAGCCTGGGACCACACGCGACAGACACGGGTGTTAGCCGTTCTGGCGTGACTGGTCCTTCAGCGAGAACAGTTCTTGAGAAACGTCTGCTCCTCATCTTTGGAGAAAGGCCGAGGTCAGAGGGAAAACGAAGTCTCTGATGCAGATTGCCCTCTCGACTGTCTTGGAATCAGCACCCACCCTTGTTTTCCATGGCTGGAAGCGGGAAGGAGGCACTCTGGAAGACAGGAATGCCAAGGAGCAGTGGAGCTCCGCTCTGCCTCCGCCCGTCCTGCTCAGCACCTGGACCGGCACACGGCCCTGGGCTCTCCCAGCCGGCGCTCGCAGTAGGTGGGCTCTGATACGCAGCCTGTCTGGTCTCAACAGCCCTATTGTGCTCAGGGAGGTTCCTCCTGTGGCCCCCAAGACCCAAGGGGACCTACAAAAGGGCTCTGAGAGGGTTGAGACACTCTACATAGTACATATGTGATATTTACAGTATTTACATATGGTCGGGTGAGTGGGAGATTGAATGGGCGAGTTAGAGACCATGTTGGACACGCTGAAAATTTGTCTTTGGGCTTTAACGTCTCCAAAACTCATCCGTGTCCCACGGCAGCCGGCGCGAGCAGCGTGAGAAAGCTGAAAGAACGGGCAGCCGTGCAAATGAAAGTCCTGCTGGGTTCATGGCAGAGTGAAGACTGAAGAACGAGGCCTGGTGTAGAGCAGGTGCTCGGCCACTATTTGCTGTATTTGCCAGGGAATGAAGGAGTCGGACAGGCAGGGAGATGTCGGCGAATCTGGGGCGTTCGGGGGCCCCGTTTTCATCCGAGGTGCGGCGGGCGCGGGCTGGCTCAGGAGCGGGGCCTATTCCTGCAGTGCCCACGGCGGAGAGGCGGTTCGCTTCACAGCCTCGGTGACACGCTCCCATCTGATGGCGATGGGTATTGATTTTTCCCTCCTCTTCTGGGCCCGTAATGCCCTAAATCGCTTCCTTTGTGCAGTTGCCCAAACTCGCGGCCGGCTCCCACAGCGAGGGGCTGGAGGTTAAGGCTCGCAGGGGCGGGGCGTCCGCGGCCAGAGCCGGCCCCGGCGAGCAGATGGCGCTGAGACAGGACCCCCGTCCCGGCAGCTCTCTCCATAATGGAACCCGCATTAAAAATGATATTATCTTCACTTTTAAAGGCCCTAATGGACGATATTTATGTCCGTGAAATATGTTCCCGGCTGCGCCGTACATAGTATATGAAGAGCGAGCGTCGGGAGAACCCTGCTCCGGAGCGAAGAAGAAGGCGGCCGTGGGCAAATTTCTCTCCCCGCCAGCCAATCAGTAAACTACGTCTTAATACACGACAAAAAAGTACGGTTCGTCCGTTTTCCCCACAGAGCAGGGCGAGGGGTTGAGCTTTAATGTGATTTGACAGCCTACTGATACTTTCTGCCATCCCTGTTCTTAGCAAAGTGCTCTAAAAACGCGTCCATGATTTATTCATGGGCCCTGGCAGTTAACCCATGGATGGCCGGAGCGCCTGGGACGGCACCGACCCCCGCCCCCGCCCGGCGCCGGGAAGCACCGCGCCTGCCCGCCTCCCGGGAACCGGCAGTGGCCGCTGGCCAGACACGCGTGGGAGAAGCCATGGGCCGAACCACCCGTGTTGACTAGAACACCTCGGGGCTTAAAGTATTAAATTGAGTGAGTTAGCGAAATGTATTTAAAGTCTCAGAAGCTTCCAATTCTTTTCACTGATGACCTAATATTTACAAAGAAGAAAACTGTTCAACTGAGGACTGAATGAATAGCATTCAGCTTGAGAACAACTCTAATAACCAAAAATGTAAGCAAAAAAAAAAAAAAATCACACTCTCAGAAAAGTGAATGTTGACTCCACGATTGAAATTCCTGGCAACACGGGCCTGACCACACACACACACACACACACACACACACACACACGGCACCGCCTTTGCTAAATTTAGTGTTTTACCCAGTAAGATCGAGAAATCTTAACAGAACCACAAAATATTTTTGTTTGCCAGTATCAAAAGGAAATGTCATATTTTGCTCTTAGTTTAGCCTAGATCTCACTACACTCAGCAAGGAAAGAAGACAAGAAGCTGTTCGTCAATGACTCAGGCCATTGTCAATGACCAAAGCAGATCATTAGCTGTGAATGAAAGTCACTGTCACTTGCCCCGCCCAGGGTCCCAGCTCAGCTCCCCTGACCGGCCCCTGCCTGGCGCAGACCAGGGCTCCCGGAACTTGGGTGTCGGTTTGACGCCCGCTTGCGATTTTTCACATCTGCTCAAACTTCAGACCTGTTGCCTTAAATATATGCCAAGCACAATGTGGCACTCTGTGCAGACATCACTAAAGGGTCTTTCATGGGTTAGAAATTTCCATCCTAATCCCAAGTTAAGATGACAGTAACCACAGACACAACCTTCAAAGGTGAGAATCTAAAATCTACATCGTATGCACCCTTTGTTCATAGATGCCAAACACTTTACTGATCCTCTATTAGGAAAAAAAATCATTCAATATTCCAAGGAAAGGTTTTCCTGGAAGGTGAGATAGGGGAAGTCACATTTAATTGAACAACAAAATTAAAAGGCAGAAAGATTCAGACTTTTACCACTTCCGTCATGTATGCTTGGATTTTAATATGAAACTATACCGCATCAAAACATCTCCTTGCTTCAGTCTAGATTCACACGCTAGCCCTAAAGTGTATTAAAAATGATGATCAAAAATCATTAATTGGCCTGACACAGTGGCTCACACCTGTGATCCCAGCACTTTGGGAGGCTGAGGCAGGAGGAGCCCTTGAGGCCAGGAGTTGGAGACCAGCCTGGGCAACATAGTGAGACCCCATCTTGAGAAAGAGAGAAAGAAAGAGAGAGAGAGGGAGGGAGAGAGAGAAAGGTGGGAAGGAGGGGAGGGGAGGGAAGTGAAGGAAAGGTAAAGGAGAGAGGGGAAAGGAGGGAGAGAGGATTGGGAGGGGAGAGAGGGGAGAAGGGAGAGAGAAGGGAGGGAGGAAGGCCATTAGTAACTCAGCATTTGCTCATCATCCTGCAATGATCAATTTCAGCCTTGGTCAAATTTGTCTTCTGCATGTTTCTCTGCCGCGTTATGAACGGCACCAGGTTTCAGGAAGTCCACCACCAGCCCCAGCAGCCAAGACTTCCCAACCCTGATGTTAACAGTGGCAACAACAGCTGGGGGCTGTGGGTGTCTAACTGTGCCGCCTGCTTTAACTCTGCACTTTCTACAGGAGGAAGTCTCCCCAGCCAGGCGTCAGGGCCTCCGCACAGTCAGGCCCTGCAGCTTTTCCAGCTTTCTTCTGCTTTTCAGTGTCTCTCACTTATTCACGTCGCTCTTTGCCGTTCACTCTGCTAGTCCAAGTTTCGTTTTCCTATCTACACCAGCTGTAAGAAATAATGAAATATGCAAGCACTATGTGAACCTTGCAAGCTCTCCTTGGGTTGAGTCTACTGTTGTCTAGACGTGGAGGTTCACAGAGGACAATCTGCCAAGTTGATGGAGAAAGACCTCGGATTTGAATCTGGGTCAACACAAACCCAGGGCCAAGCGCCTAGCTGCTGGCCACACGGGCCACACGGACTACACAGCCCACTGCTGCCGTGGGCAGTTCTCAGATCTTTCATCTTCGAGTGACTTCTTTCTCCGAATTCACAGCATTGACAGAGAGACGGGTTTGGCAACTGCCTGGTAGCGTCTCTTGCAGGGAGGTGGCTGACTGTTGCCACGCTTCTCGGGTATGTCCACTGTGGCTGGACTAGGAGCCCGTGGGGCCTGACGTGGTCGCTGTCCCCTGTCCTCCACAGAGCGCCTGCGAGATTCCCGCCGATTTGGAAGTGCAGCCACAGAGGGGTGCGAGCTGGATCACAAAATCGGCCCGAGCTCAGATTTCGGTTTACTAGATAATTTTTCAGCAGTGAAAAAATAATTTGCAACTTCCAGAATTGACCCTGAATGCAAATGTTTCCGGTTTCCAGTGTTCTGGCTAGCGCTGCAGCCCACGGAGGCAGCCGCTGCAGCCCGAGCTTGCTGGTTCCGGGACCCCGTGAACCGCCGGCAGAATATCGCAGGGAAAGGCTCGTGCGAGCTGGCGGGCCTGAGAGCGATTGCGTGGGATCAATGTGAGTTTCGGTGGGCAGGGAAGGAAGGGGGGCTCCTGGGGTTTGGTTTTGGCAGAATGAGCTGCCCCCTCCCTGCTCCATGTTTCGGGGCATTAGAATGTGCGGCGTGGCCAGAAGCCTGTTGTGAGAGAAGGGGAGAACGTGAGCGGGGTCCTCGCTGCACCTGGGACACCAGGTCGCTGAGGGGCGGCAGGGGGTGGAGGGGTTCTGGGTCCGACCCCTTGTGCAGCCTAGACGCCGAGCGGCAGGCCAGCTCGCCCACGCCGACACCCTCATTTGCTTCACAGCGGCCACAGTCTACATCTGGAGGAGCTCAGAAAGCATTTGTTTTGGGAGTAACAGGTATTTCCCGAAAAAATTCAGGTGAAACTAACTCTTTTTTTTTATTTCGTCATATGATAGGGGTACAGATTTTAAGGTTTCAATAAATGCTCTTTCTCCCCTCCCCCCACAAGTCTGAGTCTCCAGCATGACCTCGTTGGGGCTGGGGGAGGGGAGGGATTGGGGAAATCGATGCCTGATGAGGATCAATTTGCCGTGTGATCTTAGACAAGCCAGTGACTCCTCTTCCTCCACGTCCTTATCTAAAAGTGACTACGAAGCACAGCTGCGCCGTCCCTGTCACAGGGACGTGAGGACAGCCAATGACCTGACAGTCACAGCAGAGCTCTAGAAAACAGCCCCGTGGGAACGCAAGTGGGCCTGGCGCGGTCCCGCTGCCGTGGGAGTCTGTTCCCGCATTTCCTTGATTGGAGTTTCTCAGTGCTGCCCGCAGACCGGAAGTCAGAGCCGCTCCTGCCGGCCCAGATCCGCCGGCACACTCAGCGAGACGTCACAGACACGGAGACTGGGCGGCACTCCGGGACTCGCTCATGGGTCTGGGCGACAGCTCCCAGAATTTAGGACCTGGGAAGCCGCCGGCGGCGTGTGGCGATGAGAGAGGGAGTGTTGGCCACGGGAAGCTGGCCAGCCCCCCGCCGGCTCGGACTTGGCGGTGGGGGAGCGTTCGCAGCATGGAAGTCGCAAACGGGCCCCGTCCTCCTTCCCCTGCTCCCCCCAGCCCGGGCTGGGCAAGAGGGGGAACACGTCTCGCTCACCTCCTGGGCATCAGGCAGCTGCTGCTTGCATGGACCATCCCACGTCTGTTCTCTGGATTGCGGGGACGGCTGGCTGGGACCTGGAGTCTAAGAAAGCCCTTCTGAGGGTGAAAAGCCAAGTTCTCACGCACCACCCTGCAAACCTTAGCCTCTCTCTCTCTCTGTCTCAATAGGGAATCCGTGTTGATTTAAGGTGTGCATTTCAGTCCTCTCCTATTTTATTTCGTCCCAGGGGACGCAGGGTGACTAGTCCCTACTCTCAGCCAGGAAGCCCCCGTGTTCGAATCCCCCCTCCACTGGCTTTCCTCTCCCAGCTGGTAGAGCTGAGCTGATCATTCACTGCAGAGATGTTTATTGATAACCGGCAACATAGTTCAGCGTTTCATGCTAAGCCCCACAGAAGAATTAAAGATTAGCAGACATTTCCATATTAAAGGCGCTCAGATTTGCTGAACGGCTAACGTAAACACAGGAAGGGCTTTCCCCAGAGCTGCAGTTGTGTCTGCGGTCCCGGCGGGCTGTGCAGGGACCTCCCTCGAGCTGGGCGTGGCACAGGCCAACCAGCCGTGCTCAGAACGGCCCTGCGAGCTGGGCGTGGCGGAGGACGCACTAGGATCGGAGACGGGTCCAGGTTGGAGCACAGTTTCCAGCACCAGCCGTGTGAGCATGAACGGGCCACACGGCCCTCCCATCTTGAGGTCCTCAAACGCAGTACACCGTCCAGTTCACAATCCCTTACCCCTAAACCCCACCTCAGACCGACGCTCCGGGGACCAGACACTCTTCTCCCTCACTTGGTGAGTGAATCCTGTCCTGAACTGACACGAGACTATTCTTAGTCTTTATTTATCCCACTTAATGTGAATATTCATGCTTCGCTGCGGCAGTGTTCGTGCGCTCGGTTTGGGGTCCCGGCTCCCGACCCCCGAGCCTGCCGCAGTGCGTTCGCTGCCTTCCGACGTGTGGACACGCCTGGCCCCGAAGGTGCCGGCAGCGGAGGAAGAGTGGCCCCGGGGGAATGCTGGCGCTGCAGCCTCTCAGACGCACGGAACAGGTTTCCTTCCAGCCGGGCTCTGCCTGTGTCCGGGTCCCTCTGCGTCCCTCCCGCCTGCAGGGGCAGCGCGGGAAGGGCAGGTGACCACCCGCGCTCAGCGTCTCAGCCCCTTCAGCCACACGGTCGCAGACAGGAAGAGGAATCGGCGAGAGATGGAAACGTTCACGAACGGACTGAACGCTTGCAAGGTTCAGTCTCCGCCATTCTGCCCGTGAGGCCAAAGCCTCCCCTGGCCGGTGAGTGACAATCCAAGAATGCAGGGCACGTGCGGGACAAGCCAGCTCCAGGGAGACGCCGCAAATGTGGCACAAAATGGTGGGTTTGGGGTCGGGGAAGGGGACACTGGAGACCTGCCCACGAGCCGAGCAGCGGACTCGGGTCTGTGATGAGGCCATGTGTGTCAGAGCGAGGCCCGCTCACAGCTGGAGAGGAGAAGGTTGAAGAGACGGTGACAAAGTTCTCGGAAGGGAACGATTTGAATATGAAGTTTTAACAGACTCTCTTAGGAAAATTGATGCTGCTCTTGACTGCCGGTGTGAAAAGATGATTCTCTGCCGATAGTGTCATGAAATTCAAATGCGGAGAGGAGCACAGTGCTCCCAGCCACCGTGGACCTCCTCAGGGGCGTGGGGACGTAAACAGGCAGCACCTGATCCGTTTAACAATTTTACAGTCAGCGTATAAATGCAATCACGGTGTATTTTGTTAGCTAGAAGAATATACATTTTCATATTTTTTTTCTATTTTTTTGATTGGAAAGAGTTGATTTCCAATCAACTCTCTCTTTTTTTGCTATTTATGAAAAACGTTGGCTTCTACTTTAACAGAATTCATTCTTTCTAAGTGACCTTGTTCCAGTATTGACTGACCTTGAATCATAAAGACCTTCTGTCTATATTTCAGCGTTTTTGTCTTTTTAAGTCTCTCCCGCCCCCTGTGGCTGCATCCACGCTGCTGAGCCCGGACTCGTCAGGCGAGTCCCGGAGCCTGGGAAACGGGCTGGCGTGCCACCGTCACCGCCCAGCGTCTGACGTAGGGAGGATGCCCTGGGACATTCGCTCAGGGGACACAGGGAGCAGGGTGTGCCCAACCTGAAAACAGTCACTCGCCCCTCGGAGAGGGATCCGAGCCCGCCCCCACGCGGCTGGCGTCCCACCGCTCCTGACCGTCCCTGCCTGGCCGCGGCGTCCCTCAGGCACCCCGCGTCCCGCGCAGGCTCGGCCTCCGTGCTGCCCGCTGGAGCCTCGTCTTCACCCAGCGACAGCCCTCCAACCACGGGACGCCGCCTTTCACGTCCTCCACGCGTCCCCTCGTCAGAGCACAGCTGCCCTCCACGGCTGTGTTGGGGGCTCCCGAACCTTCTCCACCTGCTCCTCCTGCAGGTCACAGTCCGGCGTACGGACAACGCTTCTCCCAAGACGGGTGAACAGAAGTGACACAATTCTTTAGGTCGCCCTGAACTGCCTTGATTGTAATGATCAAAATGAATTGTACAGAACAGGCTTTTAAAAATATTTTTGGGGAACTTACGTTGCATTGACGACTTGTATTGAGGTCACAAGTGGCCAAACAAAATGCCTTATAAAATGACTTTTGAAACTACCGTTCTCTCTCTCTCTCTTTTTTGAACAGAGTTAATTTTTTGGACCCAACTGCAGAGTATTGTAGGAACTCATCTTCTGCTTCTTCTCACTATAGTTTAGTAGTCATTGTTGTATAGACTGAGATGTTTTAATGGTTTCCCTGTATTTCTAACAGAAATTTTAAAAATAGAGAAAAGTATAACCGAGGAAATAAAAATGGTCTATAGTATGCCCCTAATAATAACTGCCTCAGTCTGTGGCCTATTTGTCTAGAGTTCTCCCTTTTTCTCTCTCTCTCTCAAGCATAAGGACACAAAATATACAATGAGTATACCACACAATATATTCACTTGATAATGTACTGTGAATACTTTCCCATGTCATTAAATGTTCTAGTTTAAGTAAATATATTTTATTTTAGAGCTATATCACAATTTATGTAACCAAACTCTTATTGTTGGATACTTAGATTGTTTCCAATCTTTCCATAGCATTAATTCACCTTCAGTGAACACCCTGGGTCATAAACCATTTCGTGCATCTCTGATGATTTTCTTAGTATAAACTGCTCGGAGTGAAATCAGTGCACAAAGACCTGGCAATCGTTAAAGCTCTTGCAATCTTCTTGAAACTGGATTAAATATGCAACATGTTAATTTCGTATCATTTACATATTTGATAAATATCCTCCAACTTAAGCTAAGTGTTCAAAAGGCAGAGTCTTGTGGCAAATTAGTAGCACCTGATTTTATAATGTTCTCTGGATATTTTTCTCTCTTATCCTCAAATTTAAATTGCTACATATTGAGCAAGTGCTGTGTGTGAGGCTGTGCTCAAGGCATGGTCTTGCAGCAGCTCTGAGTGGTCAGTGTCATCCTCCTCCTCTTCAGATGAAAGCTGAACCTCACGGTTACTCGAGGTTGCTTAGTGGGAGATCGGTCGTGGCAGCCTTCAAACAGGTTTGTCATATTCTGAATGCTCAACTCACTGCTCGACCTCACGAACACACACACTTGAGTCTCCAACCAGGACTTCTGAGTTTCTGGGTGTATCCGGGTTCCTCCCCGGGGGGGGGGGTGCTCAATTGTCACCTGCCTCAGCCGGTCTGCAGTTGTCATGGAGCCCCATCTTCCCTGACATATCCGCCTGATTGCCCCCCAAAAAGCACCCTCGCCATTGCCTCTCAGTCTGCCTAAAGCAGGGGGAAGTGTCGAGCCCCATTCTTCACACCTGTTATCTCTCCTGACTCCACGGCGACTCATGGGTCACTGCAGTGTCCTCCCGAGAGCGTCCCTGTGTTGTCCCAGTGGGACACAGCTTTGGGGACCCAGACTTCTGACTGTCCTTCTCTTGGGTCTCGTATGCTCAGACATCTAACCCTTCAACCTCCTCTGTCTCCTGAAGATCCTTCTATTTCAGCCTCCACTTACCCATTCCATTCCGTCCACCCTTTCAGTGGAGCCTGGAGGGTTCTGGAAGCTCTCTCGCTCTCCTTTAAGCACCCAGACCGACTACGCTGGCAGGTCTGGGTGTGGACAGCAGCACCTGCCCCGTGGCCCCGGACGGGCCTGGGAAAAGAAGCTGAGCTGGAGGCAGCAGTGCGGCTGCTGTCATTTCTAACAGTTTCTTCATCAACTGTGACCGCTGTGGTCAATTGCACTTCTCTGCTTATCTACCTCTGGGCCTCTGGGACCTCATGACCATCTGGCCTCTGCGGCCCCCCTGCCAGGTGGGGTGAGAGCTGCGGCCACAGCAGTCGGCGCTGCGCCTGGTGCCGCGGTCCGGCAGGGACCAAGGGACACTCAGCAGAGAGTTGTCTTCGAGTATTTCTAGGAGCTCTCCTGGTCTCTCTGTGCAGTAAGCCTGGGGTTAGCAGACACGGAGGAGAGGGAGCCGAGGACGGCCTAGGGGAAGTGCCGAGAGCAGGCACCCCACACACAGCACACTGCTGCCAGAGCACATGGCCGCCGAGGGACGGGACGGACAGTCAAGAAGGCGACCGTCTCGGGGGAGCTGGGAAGACAGTCCTGTAGCAGGTGGGGTTTGGGAGGCCGTGACAACTCGATTTTCCCAAGAAAGGCAGCATGTGAGTGGGCAGAATGTCTCTGGGAGAACAGGACAGGCAGCCCCGTGTGAGCTCAATCCCAGAACGGTGTTTGGGATGCGACTCCTGAGTGCGCCAGCCCCGGGGACCTCCTTCCGCCTCCCGTCTCTGCTGTCTCCCCACAACCCCCACCCGTGCCGCAGCTGACTCCATGGCCAGAGCCTTGGGAACCCACACACGGGCCAGCCCTTCCCCAGCCTGCGCTCAGTCCCGGCTCCTCCCCCCGCCCAGCAGGGATCTCGGGAATGTTACCGCGGCGGTGACAATATTAGGACTGGTGCTGCTTCCCTCGAGCTGTGCATTAAATCGTCTTATGCTGGGGCTATTAGCCACAAAGAATGGGATAAAATTGAGCCACTTTCACTCCTGTGATGCCTTCCATTAATCACTATTAACAGCCAAAGACTGTCAAAACAGACAAGTGATGTGTACCCCGAGAACGGCTCATCTGATCAGGGCTGTGACATTTTAATCTCGGTAATTTCCATCACTGGAGAAATGAGGCCCAGATAACCTAGACAGACGCACGCACAACGGTGTACAGTAACAATGACACATGCCGTGGGTGTGATGACGTACACACACAGCTGCATGGCAAGGCACACGCTCGACTCGGTGTGCACAGCACGCACACATGGCACGTACAGTAACAGTGATGCACGCCATGTGAGGCACACGGTCGGTGTACACAGCACGCACACACAGCACGTATAGTAACAGCAACGCAGCCATGCTCGGCACACGCTCGGCGCGCATAGCACGCACACACGGCATGTATAATGACAATGACACATGCCACGCGAGGCACACGCTTGGCATGCAAAGCACACACACAGCACGGACGGCATGTGCACCCTGCCGTGTGCAGCACAGCCACGCCTATTCACAATCCTTGAGGCCCAAACATGGAGCAGCCGCTGCTCCGAGAGCAGGACAGGGCCACAGACACGCTCCACGCTGACATCGTCTACCCACCAACGGTCCGTGGCCCTGAAAATAGATGTGTTTTTTGTGCTTTCCAGAGGCACGAAATCTCGTGAAGCTATTAGCTGTTAACACAGATGTTTTAAAAATAAAAGACATGCTAGGGCTCAGAGAAGGATAAAATGCAGGAATCCCAACACAGGCAGAAAGTTGCTGAGCTCATGAAAGCATTATTTGACTCACAAGGGCCTCTGTTTTAACTGGATCTGTCCAGTGGGCACAAATCCCGTGGTTTACGCATCCTCTAAACAACTTTGAAACGCTGGGACCCATCCCACCGAGATCACCCTGCGCACGGAAACACCTGGATTGATCATGTTCCCCGCTTTAATGTTGGTATTGACTTTGGCCTAAAAATGACAGGTTTAAAGACTGTCATTAGTCTAAATTACAAACAGATTACATGTTGATATAATAAATGTTCTACCTTTAATTTTTGTTTTAGTATCCTCTTATAAATGGGTATCAAACCGTGTTGAACCTATTTATTAAGGCTTTCCTCTGAAAGATGCTTTGGTTGCAAAAGAACACCTCCTTTCTTTACCAGCCGGGCTGGGGTCCGGTTTCTGATCGGGGTGGCCCCGAGCTTGGCTGCCCAAACACCTTGTGCGCCGCCATCCCATCTGCTGTCCTCGCTCCCGCTGCCTGTCGCTCCACAAACGTTCCTTCCTCCACCCGCCCCGCCTGTAAAACTCTGCTCACCTTAGACATCCTGGAGTCATGGGCAGAATCGTCTCCCCGCTCCCCCCAGACCCATCGCTGCGGCCCTGACTCCCAGGACCTCAGCCTGTGACTGCACTTGGAGACAGTTGTTCACAGAGTTTACTGAGTTAAAATGAGGTCACTAGGGTGAGGTCACGAGGGCACAGACACCCACAGAAGGACCACGTGAGAACACAGGGAGAAGACAGCGTCTGTGAGCCAGGGAAGCTGCAGAGGGAACCAGCCCTGCCGACCAACACCTTGACCTTGGCCTTCCCACCTCTGGGACTGAGGGGAGAAAGCTCTGTTGTGGCAGCAGCTGCCCCATCCACGGCCCTCTGTCGTGCAGTCCAAGCCGACTCACCCCTGGCTCCATCCATCACTTCCCAGGAACTCATCCCAGAGCAGAGCCGGCACAAGCCCAACGCACGGTTCCCAAATAACACCTTCCCCAGCATCTACAATGTCCTGGATCGGGACAATCCCCTTGAGGCAGAGACTTCTTGTCCCGGGCCACAAAGCTTGGACACTAGTGCTCAGGACTCAGGGGTGCCAGGGAAGAAGAGGCTCTGTTCTCATCTCCACCTGCAGGGCACCCCTTCTCCCCGCTGGACCCACACGGTGGTGCCGCTGGACGGCTGCCTGGCGGACCCTAAAATCAGTCCATTGGCTCCGGCTTCACGTTGGTTTGCAGTGGGCAAGCTGTGACGTGTGAGCAGAAAGGAGAAGGCACGACGGCTCCCACTGCCCCGGCGCTGGCCTCGTGGCATGGGTTAAATGCTCAGGACGGGGGGCTCGAAGCGAGAGCAGAGGGCAGAATCCTTCTGGCTGCTGCCACGGTGGGGAGGGCCCAGATGGGACAATGAGAGAATTGGACACTCTCCTGGGAACAAGCAGCAGTTCCCACGGGAGTGCCCGGGCCTCGGGCTCTGCGGGAAGCAGGAGAGGCCCGGCAGGCAAAGGGGCCACCCGGCCGGGTGTAGCTAACTTTTCCAAGCCAGAGGTAAGGTTCTGAGCAAGGACTTCAGCCACATTAATAATGCGATCACAGCTGAAGTCTGTAAACCAGTGACCACCCATCGACTGACCACAGAGTCCTGAAGAGCAACGTGTCAGACTCGAGTTGCTGAGCCGGAGCCCAGGGCCCCGGGGCCCGCAGGGCTGAATGCCCATCGGAGTGTGACATGTCTATCCATTACACTGTGTGAAACCTTCAGTTCTTTCTGACCTCCGTGTACCAGGAGACCTGGTCGGGATAACAGCTATGAATGAAAAACAAGCAGGCCGTTCCCTAGAGCCTGACGTGTAGGCACACGCTGCTGCACACGTTGCTCCGACTATGGCGTGTCGGTCTCTGATTTGCAACTGTGACATGTGCAATCCGTGCTGGTTTCTCTTTAATCTGGAGCTGTGTGAGCTCCAGTGAGCGAATCTCGGAATGGCCTGTGGCATTGCGCCAGCGTGTGGGCCAAGAACACGGGAGTTTCACCCGGGTGCATCAGATACAGCTCGGAGCTAGAACGACGCAGGCTGGTAGCGGTCACTTCCTCTTGTGTTCCCGCGTTCTGCTCTTTCCTCCTCCCCTCCCTGCCTCCTTCTCTGTCTCCTTCTCCTTCTCTGTCTCTCTGTGTCTCTCTTGGTCTCTGTGTCTTTCTCCGACCTTGTCTCTCTCTCTCACACACACACGTGCACAGGCACACACGCACGTGCACACACACAGGACTGTTCCACTGCGTGAGAAGTAGGCTAAGCTTTTCGCAGGGGAAGTCTCCTTCCCAAAGTCTAAACCTAAGTTATCACCAGTGAAAAATGGGCTCTCGGGTGTGTTCCAGGTTGCGGGAAACAGGACACTCCCGAGACCCTCTGCCCGCAGGTGAGCCTCGCAGTGGCTTCGCTGCTGGGTCCTTGTCTGCTGTTGACCGAGCGGTGATCGCGCCGATGCCTGTCCCAGGGGAGGCGACCCGTGGACAGCGGCGGCTCGGCCCCGGCGTGAGGCAGGCGGGAGACACCTGGGAATTCGGGGACAGGAGGTTCCCAGCCCCCTGGAAGAGGAGGAGGCAGACTCCAGCCAGCGAGAGCACTCGGGCAACTTTCTAGCCAGTGATTTCCACTGGCAAATGAGCAGGTCTGCATGGAAAGTCATTAATTATCTCCCATTTAATCATCCATTTTAAGAGTGTCTGTGGGCTGGATAATTAAAGATACGGGATTTTATAGGGATTACCGGGGCACGTAAAATCCCCAGCCATGTGCCAGGCTGACAGCGCTCGCCTCAGCCCTTAGAACCCGTCTCTGATCTCGTCGAGACGCTCCCCAGCTTGCTTTGAGGCCTGGGGCCGCTGGACTCACGCCGCCCCGGTTTCTCGCTGCCTCCCGCCCTGTCCTGGGCCGGGGCAGTCTGGCTGGAGAAGCCCCGAGAGTCTGCTGCCATGAGAGGCCCCGGTGACGTCCCTTCTGTGCCGGGGCCGTAGGGAGGTGACCGTGGCTTCAGGACGCCCTCGTGGCAGGGCCCAGGCTTCCTCTGCAGGGAGAGGCAGCAGACCTCGCTGCGGGAGCAACTTTCCACGGGGGCTTCCTGGACTCCCCGATTCACACCTCTGTGGAGCCTCCTCCCTTTGGGTGTGGGCTGCACCCAGTGACGTGCTCTTAACAAATAAAGTAAGGCAAAATTGATGGGATGTCGCTGGGTGATGATTAGGTTACAAAAGACTGTGACTTCTGTCTCAGTGGCATTCTCTCTCTCTCTCTCTGTCTCTCTCTCTCTCTGTCTCTCTTGACTTCTTGCTTTGATGACACTGTCATGGGGGAGACGCCGTCACAGAGAGGGACTGAGGGTGGGCTCCGGCCGACCGCCAAGGGGGACCTCCAACAGCCGTGTGAGCGAGCTGGGAAGCAGGTTCCACTCCCGCTGGGCCAGGAGATGAGACCACAGCCCCAGCTGTCACCCCGACTGCAGCCCATAGGACGTGGACACAGGGGACCCAGGGAAGCCCTTCCTGCCCCTATCACAGAAAGTGTCGGGCAGCAAATGCCTCTCTCTCAAGCCCCTCAGCTTGCGGTGACTTGTTATGTGGTTGTAGGTCACTAGTCCACTCGAACTGGCTGCACAAACTGTGCCTGCGACGATCTCTGCGTTTTTCAGCACAGTTACTTTCCAGAAGGGAGAGCCTCTAGGCTTAAGAGTCACGCGTCCAGGAATAAATATCGGACTCCATTTGCCATAAGTCGGCAGGTGGAGAACATCCACATTGAGACCAAGACACGTCTCTTCCACTCGTGCTTTCAGCAGGTCACACAGTCCTGTGACTACCAATATGAAAATGCTATTGACCACTCTGTGCATGAGCCAGTCACTGTCTTGGGATCCCTCCTGTTTTACCTGGTTCTTGCGAACAGGTAATTCCTACCTTGTTTTACCATCAAAGACAGGAGAAGCAGCCCAAACTTCCTCTAACTCTGTAGAAATTCCCACAGCCTTAGGTGTTCACGTGGCATACGGGGAAAACTTTGTCAGTACGACACGTGACAAAGGTGACAGGTGCAGGGGAGGCAGGGACGTGTCAAGGGCGGAGCAGGAAGAAGAGAGAGTAGGTAGAAGGTACCACCGAGCGCTGGCCCTGCCTGGGGACTTTGAAAAGTGATTATGCGTATTTTTAACCCGGGTCCCACTGCCAGGGCCCCTGTGGTCCAGCCAAGTGACAAAAGTGCAGCAGCTGGGAGGAGCAGAGGAGAAAGTGGCCACAGCTCGGCACATCCACGTACTTTCTCGTCTACATATTGCGGAACTCCAGCTGCACAGGGGCGTCTCTCAGAAGTCAGCTTACGACAGCATACCAAGCAACAAGGCTCTGCGCTCCCATTTTCAGAAGCTCCAGGTGCTGATACTCTCTGTGCCGCAGCCCAAACGAGCGGCAGCGTGTGAGCGGGACGCGGACCGCGCAGGGCAGTGCCTAAAGGGGACACGCACCACTTCATAGCACGCCTGGCTCTGTTTAAACCAGTCGTCCTCAAGCTACGGCCCACGGGCCACATGCGGGTGTTCTTGCCCGTTTGTTTTTTCACTTCAAAATAAGATATGTGCAGTGTGCATAGGAATTTGTTCATGTTTTTTTTTAAACTACAGTCCAGCCCTCCAACGGTCTGAGGGACAGTGAACTGGCCCCCTGCTTAAAAAGTTTGAGGACCCCTGGTTTACAGTATTGTGCTTTCGCTATTTTTCTTTAACTTTTCACCTGATCTCTTTAGAAAACTATGATCAACATATTTTCTTTCTCCAGCCGCCCTCCAAAGCCACGGAGGAGAACAGGCCCCGGTGACATGAAGCTGAGAGTGTGTGTGGGCGGGGCTCCCCGCAGCGGGGGGGGGGGGGGGGGGGGGGCGCGTGGGCCGCCGGGGCTGCCGTGGGTTTGAGACCTGTCGGACGCTGTCCAGCGACGTCACTGCTCCCGTGCATCTGTCTGCAAGGGACAGTGCCCGATGCTCACCCTGTCCTGTTTGCTCAAGTTCCACAAGGACCTGCGAGTCCCCTCTTGCTGGGGCTCCCATGAGCTTAGCGAGCACGGCACCACCCTCCCATGCTGAGCGCGTCCTCTGAGAGCGAGGGCCGTGCTGCCACCCGCCGTCATTCTAGGCCACGACTCTGTGGACTTGTGAGGCGCAACGTTCTGCTCACGGCCGTGTCAGAGCCTGGGGAGAACCAGGAGATGAGATCCAGCTGGAGAGACTGGGCGAAGGCGAAGTTAAAAACACAAGAGCGGACGGGCTCATGGGCTCCAGAGCCGTGCCCAGCTCGGGGTCGGGACCGTCCACCGCCGCCCGAGAAACGGCTCCCTGAGCCAGCAGAGGAATGGGGGAGGAGGGTCCCGGGCAGGCTGCGGGAACCTGGGGACGGGGACAGCGGATGTTGACATCGTGGTTCGTCAGGACTGACAGAGAAGTGAGAATAAGACAGAAGCCAATTCTGCATTTGGTAAAGGTGAACTTGACCTTCGGTTCCTACATCCTCTTAGGGCAGTTGTGGGGGACGCTGATGGGGCCAGGTGAGGGGTGCAAGAGGAACTGCCTCTATAAACTTCATGGTTCTCACCAAGAACATCAGACGAAATGTTTAGGAAAAATACTTCCCAAGACACTGGAAGTTTTCCATCTTCAAAGAGGCAAAAATATCTCTTGTGAGTTTTTTGAAGCCAAAAGCTAAGCTCACGCAGGTTTGTCTTTCAAATCTGCACTCTCAGTGGTCCATGACATCGTAAGCCAAGACTATGGTTCCTGGTGACCTGGCTTAGCAGGACACCAGGCATCTGAGAATGCAGACGGAAATCCTCCCTAGAGGAACCTGACTTCAAATGGGGCCTCAGAAACTCCCCATTGATAAAACCCAGCACACGTTCGCTCACACTCGAAAGGAAAGGACACAAGAAAACGAGTCACCGTGAGTGACAGACAGCAGAAACGATGCGCACAAGTGGGTCTGCACAGACTGCAGCCACAGGATCATCAGACACTTGATGGTGTCGTCGTGTTTGAGCGGGTGGACCAGGGTCAGAAATGGGAACAATGGTTCGAGGTGGGGGTGACAAGAACAGAGGACGACTGGACGTGGGACATCCACGACAGAGTCACGCGGGGGCCTGAGTGTTAGGGCCCGAGCGATCAGGAGAGTCGGCCTCATTGTCCAAGGGCTCTGGCAACACACCCAGCCCAGCCCAGCCCAGGTGTGACCGTGTGGCAGGAGCGGCATCTCTGTAGTGCCAGGTCCCTGTCCGAGTGGGGAAGACAGCAGGTCTAAGTTCCACCAGGTCCATACCACCTATGTGATATACGAATGCAGACGCTGTGACTCTAAACCTCAGGTAGACTTGTGGCCTCCAAATGTCACCTGCTCATCCGCAGCGCACCTGGCAGGCCAGCAGGCCAAACAAAACCATCCAGAGAAGGAGCGTGCACAGAGAAGAGAAATGGATCAAAGGCCGAGCCCTGGGACAAGACAAAGGAGGCATGACACTTCTGAGGACATGGTGAGGGACTCGGAGAAACGGAAATGACATAGAGCTGCTGCCCAGAGCTAAAAAGGACCAGAGGCTTGAAAGCCGACAGAGGAAATCTCCCGACTCACAATACTGGCGCCCCGGAAGAGAACCAAAATAACAGGACGTAAAAATATTTCAAGACGTAATTCAAATAAACTTTTCGGAAATAAAGACAAATCCACAGGCATAAAGCACACATCAAAGTCAAACATTCAGTGACATAATGTGAAAGGTCATAAATATCCAAAGTCCGATGTGTGTCTTGGGCTGCAGTAACAAGATAGCACAGACCGGGCAATCCACACACGGGGGAAACGTGTTTCTCACAGGTCCGGGGCTGGGAGTCCGGGGTCCGGGCACCAGCAGCTGGTGTCTGGGGAGGGCCGCTCTCGGGGACGGCGCCTGCGGTGCGTCCGCCGTGGGGACGGGCGAAGGGAGCCCCGCCTTTACCAGTGCACTGACCCCACTCCCTCCCAGAGGCTCCCCTCGTAATACCAACACACAGGGGATCCAATTCTAACATGGGCGTTTTGGAGAGACACAAACATTCAGACCACAGCAACACAGAATAGGGATCGGCATTATAACCGTTAGCTGAGACACGCCCATGCAGGAACGCCCACGTTTGAAGAAGAAGGCCAGGTAGGAGACAGTCACATTCCACGCGGCTGTACAGTATACAAGGAGCACTGAACAGCGACTCAGAAACTTTGAAAGTAAAAGGATGTGAAGGGGGGAAAAGCAAGCCAGGTAGATTCACAGATTCAGTTCACATAAAGAAAACCTGCAAAAATTACCAGGCCAATTGTGCAGAAAAGGAACAAATGGGAGCTAATCAGGCTGTGATTATTAAACATGTCACAGTGGGACATGCACAGACAAACAGATCAATGTAACAGGATAGAAAGCCCATTCATGGGACCAAATGCATTTCAAGTCAGCAGAAGGAAAGAGGGATGATATCACAGTGTTTTTAACAGTTGGGTTGCCACCTAGAAAAAAAGTCACAGCACTGCCTCACTTCTTCAACAAATATAAATTCTGGAATGACAAAATTGGCATTATTGAAAGGAAAAAAAGCACATATACACAGGGTCTAGCACTCTGGGAGGCTGAGGCAGGAGGATTGCTTGAGCCCAGGAGTTGGAGGCTGCAGTGAGCTATGATGATGCCACTACACTCTAGCCCAGGTGACAGAGTGAGACCCTGTCGCAAAAAAAAAAAAAAAAAAAAAAAAAGAGAGAAAAGAAATGAAACACAGGGCAATATTTTTAAAAAATCTTAGAGTATGAAAGGCCTAAGTACGATACAAAACTCAGAAGCCATAAAAATTGATGTTATACTCAACAAATATAAGAAATCATCTTTATAAGGAAAAGTGTGATACAGTCAAAAGACAAATACAAATTAGGAAAATAGAAAATATTTGTAGAACATATAGAAAAGAGATAATTTTTGATTTATAAAGAGTTTTTATAAATCAATAAGAAAAAATAATGCAATAGAAAAAAATGGCCAATATTTATAAACATGTAGTTCATAGAAAAGGAAGTCCAAATAGCTCTTAGGCATATAAAAAGAAACTATCACTCAGAATAAGGGAAGTATAAGTTTAAAATATAATGAAATCATTTTTACAACCTGTCTGTTGGGCAAAGATCAAAGCACTTGATGACATATTATTAGCAGGCTCCATGGTGCAATGATAGTATTAATATTAATAGATACAGCTTCTACAGGAGAAAATCTGCCAATATCTATCAAAATCAAAATCTCTCACACACTTGACCCGGCAATTCCACCGCTAGGACTTTAACCTACGCGTGAGAACGGCATACACACAAATACACTGAACACAGCTCCTATTTTAATTGCAAAAGGTGGAAAATAGCATAGGAAACGGGTGAAACAAATGACGTTACAGCGATGCAATGAAATACCATGTAGGTGTTGAGAGGAGTGAGACAGTTTTAGACGCTTTTATATGAAATACAGTTCCAGTAGGATTGTTAATTGCCAATGCTGCCCTCTAAGAAAATCTGCAGGGCGTATAGGAAGAGCGCCGGATATAAGGGAGAAAAGGAGAGTGTGCGTTTGTGCACGTGCCCACTTCCGAGTCACTCACTCCCTCAGAGCCTCGGCCCCACGGCGGGAGCCAGATGGCACCAGGACAGGAGTGGGAAGGAAAACTCCTTTTTGCTCTATGTCTTTTATAATTTTGGAATTTTTTTACATGTACATATGTTACTCAAAAAAAAAACCCTCAAAATATAAATTATTTTATTTTTTATTTTTTTAAGAACTGGATCCTTCAGTACCTCTGGGTTAGCGGAAGGTCTGAATTCTGATTGGGCTGGGGATTGTGAACTACCACAGTCTAATGGAACCAGTGTCTCCCGGGGAATAGGAAACCGGGGCCGCGCTGGCGAGGCTTCGCGAATCCCGCCGGCCCCGCCGCCCTGCAGAATGGCAGGCGCTGGAAGGTAATCCGGAGTTGATTTCAGCTGCTCGAACCCACTTCAGGAGAACAACAAACAGCTCAGCTCCAGTCCTGCCCTTTTCTGGCCTATATTTTCTATAATTGAGGACAGATCTCTGAGTGATGGCCGTGCCTTGAGCGAAACTCTATCTCAGTGGTGGGACGGGCTGTGCTCTTTATAGCCGATCTCCCCTTGCTATTCCGACACCTGCCTCTCCAGCCAGATACATTTCATCTTGACCGGGGAGATCGCTGGCACCTGCCTTGCCGTGCCCCTTAGGAAGTCTTTCTTCCTTTATACACGTCCAGTCCTACGGAAAGGACACTCGCCGCGGCTTACCGGGCCAGCGCCCCTGAGCAAGTCTCTTTTTTCTCTCTCGCACCTCAGTCTCGGACGAGGCAGCAGATGAATTGGAAAATCACGACAAAAACAAAATGTCTAGAGGTGCTTTCTTAATCGTTCTAAGGTACTGTGAAAACTGGTAAAAACATGGGCAAATTAAGCTTTCTTAATTCACCTTAGACGTTCATAGTAGGAAAGCATGAAGCTGGAAATTGGCTCGATGGGGTGCATTCACGACGCCGTCACAGACGGCAGCGGAACAGAGCGATGGAGGGGAGGTGTGGGTTGGGGAAAGGGGTGGGTCCGCGGCTGGCGGCAGGGTGGGGTGGCGGCCGCAGCACTCTGGGCACAATGTGGGACCCCCAGCTCGGGGCCAGGCTCCCCCTGCCACCACCTGTGGCTTTGCTTCCTGGTGTCCGGCTCTTCCCTCTCTCTCAAGCCCGACGGCAAACGGCCACTTCTTCCTGTTTCCCCTTGGAGAATCCCTCTGGCATCGAATCCCAGATCCCCCAGCGGGTGCTGTGAGGGGCACCCGTGCGCCTGCCCGGATGACGTGTGATCACCACGTGCCGCCGCGTCCCCGTTGCGCTCCGTGTCCCTTCTGAGCGCCGAGAGCCTCTTCCGTACCTTTCCTTCAGCTCGCGGCAAAGGCGAGCTCCGGAAAACGTCACAATTCCTCTTCCGTTTCGGCAGAAGTGAACCTATTGCCTTGTCTTAAAAATCGCTTAAGACCTCACAGCACATATTTTTGTGTCCTGCCTAGACTTCTGGTCTTACCTCCGGTTGTGAGTGTTTTTCCCCGCTTGGATATACACGCGCGTGTGCGTGCACGCACCCAAACACACACACACACCCATTTCTTAAAGTACCTGTCATTCTTCAATTAATTGTGATAAGTGTACTTTCCACTGAACCAAGCTGTGCCCCTTTTGGGCACAGGTGGGGTTGAAAACACGTAGACACAGGAGCCCGCTCATGTTGTGGTCCATGTTACCAAGGCGGTGCGGGGGGGGGGGGGTGCCGCAGCCCCTCAGAGCCCTGCTGTTAAATCCGTGACACCCAAGTCCCAGACAGGTGCCATCTGTGGCTCAGGTGAGAGAAGAGGCCACACAGCCAGGCAGGCGAGGGGGCCTGCTGCACCTCCCAGCCCTTCCCAGGCTGTGCGCCGAATGCAAATGCGTGCCCCTGTCTGCCGCCGGGCTCGGGGACGGCATCGGGAGAGGCAGATGCTGTCATCTGACGAGGTGGCTGTTCTTGCTGAGTCTGAAGAATCCCTTCAAGAGCCAGTAATGAGCGGAGCTGAAGCTTGCGCTGATTGCAGACTGCACCAGAATGTCAACGACAAGGGCGGCACGTGGCAGGCTGCACGTTCCCACCACAAAGTGGATGGCAGGCACAGAAACGGAGCGGGGAGGGGGTCCTCCCCAGGCCCCCCGGCCTTCGAAAGTGGACCCATGCCATGCCGGCAGGGTGGGCTTTGGGAGGTTCCAACTGCACAGGACAGGTCCACGTGAGAGCCCAGGCCTGACGGTGCAGCCTGCAGACCTGGACACAGCCCAGAAGTGACAGCCACCACCGCCAAGACCCATGGGTGGATGTCAAGCACAGGGCGTGCTCCCTGGAGCTGTCACTGATGGGATAAAGTCGGGTCGAGGGGGAGCTGGGAGGGTCCAGCAGGAGAATATTCCAGGCAGAAAGAGAAGAGAACAGAAAGGATGGGGGGAGGGCAGAGGCAGGCAGAGCATCGAGTGAGGGGGAGGCCACAGGAGCTGAAGTGTGGGTTCTCTGCCTCCTTCCTGCCTGTCCGTCCACTTCTACTGCCTTCTAGATGACCCCCATGTTCAGCAAACACAGCAAAAGCAGGGTGTGCTTCCGCCAGCTCTCCCAGCTCCATCAATGCTGGGGCACTGATGCTGATGTGTACGCTGGTGCCAACAGTGTTAATGCTAACAGTAGCACTAACACCATTGATAATGCTATCACCAGTAGTAATGCTACTGCTGATGCTAGTGCAATGCTAACACTAATGTAACACTACACCATTGCTAATGCTAAACACCAGTAGCAATACTGACACCAACAGGAGCACTAACACCAATCTAATGCTAACACCTGTAGTAATCCTACTGCCAATGCTAGTGCAATGCTAATGCTAATAGTAACACTAACACCAATCTAATGCTAACACCAGTAGTAATGCTAATGCTAGTGCAATGCTAACACTGATAGTAACACTAACACCACTGCTAATGCTAACACCGGTAGTAATGCTAATGCTCATTCCAATACTAGTAGCAATGCTAACACTAATAGTAACACTAATGTCAATGCTAATACTAACACCTGTAGTAATGCTAATGCTAATGCTAACACCTGTTCTTATGCTAATGCTAATACTAAGGCTAATGCTAATACTAATGTTAATACTAGTAGCAATGCTAACAATTGCTACTAGTAAACTACACCAATTGTAGTTGTAACAACAATTGTAAACTAACACCAGCAGTAATACTAATGCTAATACAAATGCTAATACTAGTAGCAATGCTAACACTAATAGTAACACAAATGCCAAACTAATAATAACAGCAATACCAACACCAATGCTAACAGTAATACTAATGCCAATACTAAAACTAATACTAGTAGCAATGCTAACTCTAATGGTAACACTAACACCAATGCTAAACTAGCACCATAGCAGTAATGCCATTGCAATGCTAATACTAATGCTAATGCTAGTTAGCAATGCTAACACTAATAGTAACACTAACATCTAACAACAAATGCTAATACCAATTCTAATGCCAACACTAATCCCAACACCAATCCTAATCCTAATCCCAATACTAATGCTGATCCCAATACTAATAGCAACCCTAGCAGATATCTAACTACAGCAGTGTCATTAATGCCAATCCTAATTCTAATGTTGACACTAATCCTAATCCCAGCACTAATCCCAACACAAGGCATAATACCAATCCTAATACTAATCCCAATCCCAATACCGATCCTAATCCTAATGCTAGTAGCAATGCTCACATTAATGGTGACACTAACATCTAACTACAGCAGTGCTGCTAATGCCAATACCAATCCTAATGTCCACACTAATCCTAATACAAGTCCCAATCCTAATACCATTCCCAACACTAACCCTAATCCTCATGCTGATGCTAATCCTAATCCCAATACTAAAACTAATATACTAGTCCTGATACTAATACTGATACTTATGCTAATGCTATTGCTAATGTTGATGCTAATGCTGATGCTAATACCTATACTAGCAGCAATGCTAGTGCTAATAGTAACACTAACATCTAAGAACAGCTGTGTTGCAGATGCTAACACCAATTCTAATGCCAATACTAATCCTAGTACTAATCCCAATAGCAATACTAACACTGATACTAATCCCAATTCCAATACTAATACTAATTCTGTTCCTAATACTGATACTAATACTAATACTGATGCTAATACTATTGTTGATGTTAATGCTGATGCTAATACTGATACGAGTAGCAATGCAAGTGCCAATAGTAACACTAACATCTAACAACAGCAGTGTTCTAATGCTTATACCAAATCTAACACTAATACTTATCCGAATCCTAATACTAATCCCGAACCTAATGCCAATTCTGGTGCGGGTTCTAATCCTAATGCTAATTCTGATCCTGATAGTGGCCCTGATCCTGATCTTGATCCTAATCCTAATGTTAATGCTGATCCCGATCTTGATCCTATTGCTGGTAGTGGTGCTAGTACTAACAGTAACATTGACATATAACTACAGCAGTGTTGCTAATCCCAACACCAATTCTAATGTTGGTGCTAATCCCAATACAAATCCTAATTCTAATACTAATCCCAGTCCCAGTACCAATCTTGATCCTGATACTGCTAATTTTAATCCTAATACTGATATTAATGCTCCTAATACTGATGCTAATACTATTGCTAATGCTGATGATGATGCTAATGCTAAAACCGATAGTAGCAGCAATGCTAGTACTAATAGTAACACTAACATCTAACAACAGCAGTATTGCTAATACTCATACTAACTCTAATGCCAATACAAATCCGAATCCCAGTTCTAATCCTAATACTAATCCTCACCCTAATGCTGATACTGATATTAATGCTAATGTTAATCCTAACACTACTGCTATTGTTGATGCTGATGCTAATGCTGATACTAGTAGCAATGCTAGTGCTAATAATAACACTGATACCAGTGCTGAGCTAACACCAGTAGTAATGCCGATGCTAATCCTGATGCTAATGCTAATACTAGTAGCAATGCTGACACTAATGGTAATGCTAACGCCAGTGCAAAACTAACAACAGCAGTAATGCCAGTGATATTGCTAATGCTAATACCAATACTGATAGTAATGCTGATGCTAATGCTGATACTAGTAGCAATGCGGACACTAATGGTATCTGCACAATGTTAACTGCCGACAGCCCAGTCTGGTTCAGGTAGGACGGAGAGAACTGAGGCAGGCGGTGCAGACCAGGGAGCCTCAGCTGCCCTTCGACATAGTATTGCCTAGACAACCACGTACCTAAGACCTCTCCAGAATCCAGCCTCACCTTCCCCCAAAGGGATGCCCTCTGTACTTTCTACTTAATGGTGCCTGACCCTTCAGCACTGGAAATTTATTCCTAATATGGATGTTTCAGAGTCCATGATAAAATGCATATTCCCTTGGCAGGAGTGATGCATGAAACCAATGTCGACCCTGGGTGCTTGGGGTGCTGGCCAACATGGCACGGCAGAGCTCTGAGGGGCAGGACACTGGCCAGGTAAGCCTTGGCTAGGAGAGGGAGGAAATAAAAATTGTGGAGAACCCAGCGAGTCCTGCTCCTCATCTGTTAAAAACAGGAGCCTGGATCCCCGCTGCTGTCCCCACCCCCAGCAGAGCACCGCCCGTGGTGGTGCCTGCACCGGTGGACCGGGCAGGAATGGGAGGGGGAGGAAGACTGTGCGGGCGCCAGACCTGCCCGGCGACAGGACTAAACAGGACTGAAACGCTCATCTGCTTTGGGAGTAACAAATAATACAAGGAGGTGGTGTTCCTATTTTTATAACCAGTCCTCCCTGCTGTTCGGGAGGAATAAAAGAGAGAGCAGCTCAGGGCAGCTCTAGGAGCACAGGCAGCAGCCTCGGTCCCCAGTGTCCTTGACTGTCCCCAGACGCGCGGGATTTCGCTGCCTGGAGCACAGGGCGAGGGCGGGAGGCAGAGGGCGGGAGGCAGAGGTGAGCAGGGTGCGGACCACCCCCGGGCTGCACTCACGCTGCCACCCCATCTCCAGACCCACGGAGTTCCGGGGCTGATTCAGTTAAGGCCAAGGTGTCGTGGGGCCCCGTAAAGTGAGACTGTGGGGTCCTGGCCTGCCAGAGTGGGTCACACACACACACACACACACACACACACACGCACGCACACACACGCACGGCTGCTGATGGGGGGGGGCTTTCTGCCCTCAGCGTGCTGGGCACAGCCCCTGCCCGAGTGCCAGGCATGCGGGCCCCTCAGCAACATGGTGTTGCTTGATCAGGTCCATTTACATTTCCTGTAGGAGGGTTAAAAATGCCTGTAACCCTCAGTGCTGGTAGAAGGTGCCAGGTGAAGGTGCCTGTGTGTGTGCCTGGTGTGTGTGCGTGTGCTGTGTGTGTGCCTAGTGTGTTTGTGTGTGGTGTGTGTGTGTGCTATGTGTGCGTGTGCATAGTGTGTGTGCTGTGTGTGTGCACAGTGTGTGTGTGTGCACGCTGTGTGCCAGATGTGTGTTGTATATTGTGTGTGATGTGTGTGTGCATGGGGTGTGCATGGTGTGGTGTGTGTGTGTTGCATGTGTGCCGTGTGACAGGCCCACCTTCACCTGGCCTCACCAGGTGGTTCCAGGTAACTGTCCACAGGAACCGTCCCCGAGGCCCAGCCGGGCGGAGCAGCCCCTCTGCCCCGGGGACAAGCCTGGGTCCGAGCCGGCCGCACACACAGTGGCACAGACGCCCGGGCCGCCCCCTCCCCCGGCGCCTCTGCGGCAGCTGTTCTGTGACCACGCTCCCCCCAGTTTCCACAGCACGAGAACCACCGTGTCACTCCTCCTGAGGTAAGAGAGTTCATTCTGGGTGACAGCGCTGCAGAGCCCAATCCGAGGCTGCAGACAAGGTACTATTTTTCTCAGTCATGATTTAGGTCACAGCTTCCTCAGATTGGCTATTGCCATGGCAACCAGCGCTGCCTTTGCACAGAGACTTGTAATACTATTTCTCAAGGTAAAGAAAGCATCTAGAATCGTATAAAAGACGCCTACCTGGCGCCCAGAGCACCCCACCTCGCGCCCTGCAAACCCCCCAAAAGAAAAGTCAACACAACCTCGTGTTTTTAAGACCCCACTTCATTTCCCAGAGATGGACACTTAGCAGCCATGCTTTCCTGGAGCCCTCCCGGAACCGAACATCAAATTCACGCACGATTCCCAGGGCTCAGAACACCCGCGTCCGCCGTGGGACACCGAGGTCCCCGTGTGGGACCAGCGCCCCCGCCCCGGCCTCGTGCCGCGCCCTCCCCCGCGGTCCAGCTCTGAAGGCCCTGTCGGTGCTGGCAGTGACAGCACGCCTGTCCTTGCCGCAGGACATCACGCTCGTCATCTGAGAGCCTTTCCAGCTCTCTGTGCACTCAGAGAGGCGTTTGAAAGAGTCTAGCAGTTACCTGACGGTACCTGAGGACTCGCTCCTCAGTGCGTCTGACACGCACCTGGAGGCTGAGCTCAGCACAGCCGGGCCGGCCTCCCAGCCGACACCCGCCCTGCCCTTCCCAGGCTCCTGCTCTGTGCGAGGGGAGCTCGTCTGGGCCCAGACAGCGCGACCGAGCAGAGAACCCTGGGCGGGTCGGCGGGGAGGGTTCCCCCAGGGACGGCGCACAGAGAAGGCAGGGACGGTGTGGGGCGTGGCCCACAGAACTCCCAGGTAGACTCCAACTCGACGTGACATTAGAAACACGCCAGCACCGTGCCGTGCGCTTGTTGCACGGCAACCCTCGTCACGGCCCTACAGGGAAGGTGCTGTTACCTCTGTCTCTGTCTCACACGTGAGGGCAGGTAAACTGCAACACTCACTGATGTGACCTCAGGCTCCCGACATCAGTCCTGAAGGCAGGTGTGCTGGGAGGCTTATAAGGCGGCCCCGGATTCCCGCCCCAGGTGTACACACCTGCGTTGCCTGTCCACTCCAGCGTGAGGGGCGCTACAGGATGGGGCGCAGCTATAGCAACAGGGAAGGGGTGCTGAAGGGGCAATGAAGGTCGCTGTTCAGTTGACTTTGAGTCCATCCAAAGGGAGCTTGCCCTAGGTGTGCCCGACCCAGCCAGGAGAGCCTTCCCCTCCTCCTGGCCTTCGAGAAGCCCGCTGCCACTAGTGCCACGTGAATTCTGCCAGCACACACGAGAGCTCGGACAAGCACCCCATGCAGGGGAGGTAGCTCACCTGGGCTCAGTCCCCTGACCACACAAACAGCGGCGTTGCAAATGCATGCTGCTCCCCGCTGTTGTGATTGTGGTAATTGGTCACCCTGCAAGAGAAAAGTGACACACTGGGCCTGGCTGACAGCCAAGTCCACACTCTGATGACCAAGAATAAACTGCCTCCCTCAAAGTGGAACGTCAACACCCCGGGGTGTCCCCTGATGAGGCTACCTGCACCGCCACGTTCCTGCCCTGTCACTGAAAACAGCCGAGCAGACTGAGGGACAACCTGTTGGATTTCTGCGGGAAGAGTTTAGTACGAGAAGGATTAGGTCACCTCCAGGGTTCTATTTAATTCAGATTTTATGACACTTTTGAGAAGTATCATAATAACGACACTTTATTCATTGGAGAACCTTAAAATAAATTTATGGCTCCAACTCCTCCTATAATATGCACATATCAGAAGTTGTTCTGAAACTTGGAAGCTAAGCTAACCAAAGCTCAGGAGATAGGGAAATAAATACTCCTGAGTTCTTGTATCAGTCGGCGTTGCTGCAGTAACAACCACGCCCCCACAGCAGTGGCTTATGTCGTGCATTTGTTCACATGCCTCGTCGCCCCAGCATCCACTGGAGGAGCAGCCCCTGGGGACAGGGGGTCTCATGACAGCCACCCCCACATTGTGTCGGCCTCGTGGGGGTACAGGAAGGCTCTGTAGATCTTCTGGAACACACAGTCCTCCAACAGGGCTGGGAGGCAGGGACTTGGGAACCATACTGCTGAAGAAAGGCATCGACAGGGTTATGGTGTCATTAATTCAGTGACTACACTTTCCCGATATCGTTTTAAATTTGATAACAAATATCCCTAAGCCATCTTTCTGTGATTTCTATTCATAACAGTTTCCACAGACAGAATTACTCTAAGGTTAATTTGGAATATTAGATTCCTACGGAAGGTGAGGAGCAGGAAACGTCCACCAGCTTGAGCACGCCAGCGCCGTGCTCCGGGAGATGAGGAGGCAGAGCCCGGGAGAAGGCCTCTTGCCTGTCCGGGCATGTTCATCTTATTCTATGGATACCTGGGATCCGTCAGAGCTGGATAACAAAATAAAATTTATATTCTTAAAGCACAGCTCTATGATCGAAAGAGTGAGTAAACCAGAGAAAGAAGGCAGGTGGAAGCTGTCGAAATGCCCAGGATGGCCACAGGTGGGCATCCCAGACACACTTCAGGCGCAGCAGAATCAAGAGGCCTCGGTGGAAAGTGGAAGGAGTGAGATCTCGCTGGGGCGTCCTGTGGGACCAGAGTGACGTCTTGAGCCACAGTAGAGACCCAGGAAGCCCTGAAGTTTTGGGGAGAAAGACAAGGAGCTCAGGTTTCTTGACACTTTACTTGAGATGCTGGTGGGACATTCCTCCCATAGGAAGAGCATCGTGTTTGGAATTCAGTGGAGAGCCCGATTCAAACGTCACCAATGAGTAGGTATTTGAGCAGATTGGACGGTCCAGAGGGGAATTCAAGGTAAAGAGTGAGGAGGAAGTGGCACCGCCTAGCGGTCTATCTGTGTACGTTGGCAGGTGCACCACCAAGGCCACCTCCCACCCCCTCACTGCCCTCCCGGCCCCCAGAAGGAAGGTTTCCGCCCATTTCTGGATCCCTGGCCAGTGTCCACTCACTGTCATATCTGGCTTTTCGGTGTTTGGGTCTTGGAGGGACTATGTTCTAGCTGTGACCCACTGCGTAGTGTCCCTGTGCAGAGGGAAGAAGGATCGTGCTGGTTGAATCACTGCAGTGTCACCAACACACTCACAGTCTGTTCAACTGTGCCTTTTGCATGACCTTCAGAGACGGGCTTCATCCTGCCTGTAGGGAGCCGTAAAGATGTCCTCACAATTGGATCATTTTGGCAGGTGGAAGGCTGGGTCGTAGATGTCATAAACGTGGCAGACAAAGGTTCAGGTCCAGAGGAGCCAGTGCCAAGGGCAAGGCACCGAAACGGTCACAGAGAAACACCATGGCGTGGATGAGACAGTTCCTGCCTCCAAGAGTGCGGGTCTTGTGGAAGAGACAGGCGTACAGGGAAATAACTGGTGAAAAGCCAAATCTGGCAACTGCAAGAGCTGTAGCTAGGAACACCCATGAGCGGGCATGGCAGGGAGAGGTGGTTCTGACGATGGGAAGTTGGAGGATTTCTGGGAAAGCACCTAAAAGCAATGGCTGTTTGAACTTTGATAGCCAGACATGAACACTTTAGCTGAAAGAATGAGTCGAAGTTCTACTGGCAGACATGGTGGTAGAGGAAGTGACAGGCTGGCGGGAGGGGACATCCGTGCCAAGGCTCGGGCTGTCCCTGAGTTGTCCTCCATGCCGGGAACACAGCGAGCGAGGGAAGGTGGGGTGGGACGGGGCAGGGCTGCAGTTCAGCTAAGAGCAGGAGCACCGAGCACCGAGCTCTGGCCAGGACGTGCCATGTTCACTGGCCGTCCTAGCCTCCTGGGGCCACGTGACAGAGTGACAGAGTGCCAAGGCTGGGGGACGTGTGCAGCAGAAATGGATCATCTCACAGCTCTGGAGGCTGGAAGTCCAAGGTCAAGGTGTCGGCAGGGCCGGTTCCTTCTCAGGCTATGGCCTCTCTCCCGGCTCGCGGAGGTTGCCGGTGATCTCTGGCATTCCGTGGCTCGTAGAAACATCGCCCCACCTCTGCCCGCATCTTCACGGGGCACTCGCCCCCCATGCCCCGCTGTGTCCACATTTCCCCTTCTTCTACAAGGACACCAGTCGTGTTGGATTAGCCCACGTTCAGGGCCTCATTTTAACTCACTACGTTCATGGTGAACCTATTTCCAAACAAGGCCACATCCCGCGGTCCCGGGTGTGAGGGCCACGACATACACATTTCGCAGGGCCCGGTTCAATCCATCGCACAGGTTCAAAGCAATGCCCGTTACCTCAGCCAGCCAGGCACCCCCTTTTGTGAGAAATTTTTTGCTTATGTCCCTCTTAATATCCTGAACTGAAATTTCTAAATAATTAAATCTAATGACATACATAGTTGTTAAATATCTAATTATATTTTCTGATTATAACACTATATAAAGTAAAAAAAATCACATATAAAATATATGTTTCGAATCTGCAAATACTGGGACATGGCTAACAATAGAAATTATATAAACCGGTCAGACATGCCCTCATTTGCTGAAATAGCGATATATTTCGATGTAAGATGAGTAAAACATAAAACGAAAAGCCCTCTGCCTACAAGAAGTGGTGGGCACTAAAACAAAAGCTATTAGGATAAATAGCAATTGACAAGACCCATCAGTGAGAAGGAAAAGGAGAAAAATATTTAAAATAAGACAAGTTACTGGCATTGAACTGAAGGGAATGGGGAAGCGCGGGGTTCCTGTCAATGACGAGAGCTCCTGTCCCCAGGGTGCTGGACTTGCCAGTCCACAACAGGGACACTCCAGCGGGCACGTAGCGGGACAGCGGGCCCCAGCCCTCTTGGCGCGAGAACCAGGGTCAAGGAAGACAACTTCTCCAGGGATGGGGCTGAGGCAGAGCCCCAGCGGCGATGCGAGCCGAGCCGTGGGGCGGCTGTCGTGGGGAGGAAGCTTCCCTGGGCAGGGGAGAGCGTTCCTAAGTTCCATGGAAGTCAATTTTCCCAGTTTTTCCACAGACAGGGGTGGAGGGGCCCCTAACAGGCCATGGACCGGCACTAGTCCACGGACCAGGGGTTGGGGACCTCGGTATTAGGAGACACACGTCCCAGCTCTAAATCCACTGAACGTGGGGGGCACACGTGGGGCACCGTGTCTCTGAGTGAACCACCCCCACTAGATCCAGCAGTGTATACTGATCACCCTCCTTCCAGCGTTTCCAGAATGTTCCCAACAGCCCCAGCCCCTGCCACTGGGCGCTGGGCCTGGGCCTTGCACACCAGAAGGGGGACCAAGGACAGACAGAACCGCATCAGTTCGCCAGGCGGGACGTCTGCCGGGCAGGTGAGTCCGGTGGGCCCGGAACAAGCTGGGTCCTGGCCCTGGACTTCCTTCGACTCCTTCACCTGGATCTACTGAAATGCTGCAACTTTTTTCTCATGTAATTTTCTTTATCGATACAATTCACATACCATAACATTCACTCTTTCGGCGTGTGGGGTTCGGTAGCTGTGCGTGCACTCACAGAGTTGTGCAGCCATGAGTGCGATCTACTCACAGCACGTTGCCATCACCCCCACACCCACGCCCAGCACTGGTCATGCCAGATGTCCCCACGACGTCCCCCCCCTTTAACGTGGGCTAATCCAACACGACTGGTGTCCTTGTAGAAGGGGAAATGTGGACACAGCGGGGCACACAGGGGGCAAGTGCCTCGTGAAGATGCGGGCAGAGCTGGGGCGATGCTTCTAGGCAGCCGCTCACCTGCGCGTTTCTCCCTCCTGGACGTGGATTTGCCTGTCTTATAAGTTTCTTATAAATGAATGCAACATGTGACTTCTGTGTCTGGCGTTTTCCTCTCAGCGTAACGTCCTCATAGTCCACGCCCCACGTGCCAGCGCTTCCTTCTTTTTCTGGCTGAATGACACCCGGGGACGGGCAGACGCCGCCATGTTTGTCCACCCGTCACATGACAGGCATTCTGGCTGTTTCTGTTTGTGACTGTCGTGAACAATGCTGCTGGGAACTCCACGCACGGGTCTTTGTGCAGACGTATTACTGTGTCATTCCAGGTCTCTTGGGCATGTACCGAGGTGTGGAATTTCTACGGTTCTCAACCATTGTTACATCACTGAGAAAGGAAGAGATGCTTGCGGGAAACAGTCAGACGACACATCCGAGAACAAAGTGGGAAGAGGGAGGACCCCACCTCTATTGCTGTTCCTCGGGGAGAGCCACTCTGAATAGGTAAGTGTGCACCCTTCCTGCAGTTTTTACATGCATGTATGTATTTATTTTTTCTACTATACGTATTGTTGTTCTACAACTTGTTTTTATAACTCTGACTACATCATGGTCATATTCCCAGGTCAGGACACGCAGATCTACCTTCTTTTTAATAGTGTTTTATACTGTAAATGTGCCAAAGTCTTTAACCAGTTCCTTATTTAGACATATATGAATTATTTTTACTTTTTCACTATTACAAATACTGTGCAAAGCATATCTTTGTGTGTGTGCACACATATTTTCACCAAATATTTCTGTGTGCATTTCTTCTATACTACAGCATCCTTTAAATAGACCTGCTGAGCCAAAATATTGTTCTAAATGTTGAGCCCAGTTATACACAAACATGTCAATAAGTACTGGAAACAAAATTGGAAATAAAACAGTAAAAGTAGTAGCCAACTTCCGCCACCACACTCAGACCCTCCCCCGCTAGCCTACCCCCTGGTGCCCCAAGTCGCCCATGCTCAGGAGTCTAAATGGGCTTCCGAGTGTCCGTCACGAGGACTCCAAATCTCCGAACCCTTCCCCAGCTGCTGCTGCTGTCACTTCCCACCACAGTTCCTGGGAAAGCACAAAAGGAACTAAGCACTGCAGTGGTTTCCCGCTGCCTTCCCACACAGCCCGGGCTCTGTGAGGAGCGCCCCACGGCTGTCAGGGCTCCCAGCCTGCGGCAGCCGCGCTTCACAGAGAGGGTGAGCCCTAGGGAGGTGACAGGGATTTGGCCACTGAGATGGGGAGGAGGGCTCTGCAGGGGACCTGTCTGCTAAACCTTTGCGGCGGCTGCGCGGAGCGCCCGGAGTCCGGGTTTCAGAGGCCTTGGGAACCGCGAGACAGGCAGGGACGGGCTTCTCCCGAGCGCGCCATGCGCGTGCAGATGAGGAGTGGGCGCGAGGAGGGCAGGGCCTCCCGTGGGGCTGGAGCCCCTGCCAATCGCAGACACACACAGTAACGCTCAATTAAATTAAAGCCACCGTCACGAGGCTACTCTGTGCTCACCGAACTGAGAAATGCATCGTCCGTGGCTTGCTCTGGTTTCCGAACCCGGCTGGTCCAGCGAGTGGAGCAGCACGTGGCGTTGACTCGGCAGCAGTCTGCCCGCCGGCTCACAATGGCGGTGATTGGCATTCATGGACCGTGCGCTCACCGCCGCGAACGCTGACGGCACTTAGCCTTCTATTCACATAGCAATTACGAGTGCGGCTATATCGGGATCGGGCGCAGAGTGAGGGATTCCTGAGCAATTTCCATCACATGCATGTTTTCTGGAAACCGGAAATCATGAACATTCCAAAGCAGCATCTATGGGCAGAGGCTGAGGACACCGGCCGGAGCACCAGGCCCACCCTCCCGCACGCTTCACTGGGGCGACAGGGAGCACGGCACGGGGGGCCCAGAAGCAGCGAGCGTCCTTGCCTCGGCGGCGAGACCCCCACAGCCCTCTGGCCAGAACAGACCCTGGTCCTGGCGCCTGTCCTGCGACTCGAGCTCAGACGCCAACACCCTCAGCGGCTAGGTGAGAAAAATACCTGCCCCGTTCACTGGGCCACTTCGTGGCGAGGCTGAACTCACATGGTGGACGGGGAGGCAACGGGGCCTGCCCGAGCCCGGGAACACGGGTGCTGACCGGCAACGCCTGCGCAAGGCTCAGCTTTCCTGCCACCGCGTCAGAGTCGAGGGCACGTGGGGGAGGGGCCGATTCCTCCAGGGGTGCCCATGGGTGCTCCCACCACGCTGACAGGCCCTTGGGCACAGACGCCAGGGTCCCCGGGGCAAGCGGATGCGGCTGGATCAGAGAGCCTGAGTCGCGTGGCTTTCTCTGTTGTCCCTCGTGGCCCCTGTACCTCGGGGCGACTGTGTGCTGTGGTTGGTGACTGGGACGTGACATCCGGGCAGAGGAGTCGCGGGAGGGGCCGGGATCGGAGCCGAGCGACAAAGTGGGAAAACACAAAGGCACACAAGCAGGTCCAGCGCTGGCTCTGCCCCGCCTGTGGGCCCAGGCCGTGGGGTGTTCCCGGGTCTCGGTTTCTCCACCTGCACAGAAGGCGAAGTGAACCAGAGGATCCATCTCTGTGGCTTCCTCTAGCCGGGAACCCCAGTGACAAGGACGAGAAGGAAACAGGCCCACGGGCAAGGACGGAGGGAAGGAGCAGAACGCTCCTCTCCTGCCTTAGAGGCGCAAGTCTGCCCGAGAGCGAAGCTGCTCCCTGTGAAACAACGTGGAGAGTGACGGGCTTGCGCCCCGGCTCCGAGGGGCTTGGTGACACCCGGCACATCTAAGGCGAACGCAGAGGAAGCCCTTTGCACCTGCTACGAATGTATTTGGCTGCCAGTAACAGGATGCTCAAACGACGACGCCATTCGACGACCTCACAGAGGAGAAGCGCAGCGGCGGGCGCGACCACGGCACGTCCAGCGGCTCAGCGCCTCCGAGAGCCCCGCCGCCCGCAGGGCTGCATGGCCAGGGCAGCTCCAGGGTCGCGTCCTCACAAGCATGTCCTAAGTCAGGAGGAGCCGGAGCAGTTTTCTCAGGAAGAGGCCGTTCAGTTTTGCTCCCCCAAGCCTCTGGGGCAACATCCCTCGTTAGCCCTGCCGGCTCCAAGAGAGAAAGGAGCCTAAGTGTGCCGTGGATGGAAGGACCCAGACTGCCTTGGACTGGTGACTTCCAGTAGTCACGAGGAGGAGGGGCGCTCTTGGCATCTCGTGGGTAGAGGCCGGGGTGCCGCTAAACATCCACACCCCGCAGCGCAGCCTCCGGGCAGAGAACTGCCAGTCCCGGGTGCCACGGTGCAGGGCTGGGAAGCCCTGACTTGGACCAGGCACGAGTATCCCCTGGGACGGTGACACCTGTCTGTTCTGTTGTGGAAGGAGGAGCAGCATGTCTGCTGGGTTGCTGACAAAGAGAGCCGACTACTCCTAACTCTCCAAGGAGGTTCTTAGTGTGTGGAAGGTATCATGCAGAGAGAGGACACCAGGAAGGACAAGCATGCAGCCCTGTGCCATCCAAAACAAGGAGAAAACCACTCGTAGCAGGAAGCAAGACACCTCTCCAGACACAGCTGGGTCCCAAGGGGAATAACTGGAACAGACGCCGGATCTTCCCCTGAGAGAAGGCCTTGGAGAGGACAGGTGGGGAGCAACGAGAGACAGGAACAGCTCGGGAATAACAGAAGAAAACATTTGCAAATAGCACGCACCTGCCACAGGCCCTGCTTAAATGCTTTACAAGTATTAACTCTACTAATCTTTACCAGGAGCCAATGAGGGATCCATGTTTTACAGTGGAGGAAATCTGGCCTCAGAGAGATTAGGCTGCCCGGGGTCACTCAGCCCGCGACCGGTGAGGGTAGAATTTGAACTCAGCCACTGGAGCTGCTGTTTGGCCTCTGTGATCAAGTTAAAGTTCTGTGCGCTAACATTGTTCTCCTCATTTCCTAGAGTACATTTTCCCAGTGACATGACAGCCTGGCCCCCACCTTCCTCCCAGTGGCTGTACTCCCATCGGGAATGTTGCTGCCCAGACACCACGGACTGAACGTCTGCGTCCCCCCCAAATTCGTCTGTTGGAGCCTAGCGCCCGAGGTGACAGTGTTGGGAGGTGGGGCCTTTGGGAGGTGATGAGGTCGGGAGGGCGGAGCCCACATAAACGGGATCGGTGCCCTTATAACAGACCCGGGACCACTCGTACTCCCTCTCTCTTCCTCCCCTCCATGTGAGGGTGCAGTAGGCAGCACCTACGAGCCAGGAAGAGGACCCTCACCAGGAGTCACCAGCCACACCCCGATCTCATGCTTACAGCCCCCGAACTGGGAGAAATGACTTTTCACTGTATAAGCCGCCCCACCTGCGGTATTCTGTCACAGCCGCCAGCACTATGAAGACACCAGCAGCCCTCCCAGGACGGGAGGCCCGCACCAACTGACCACCCAGCCTCCAAGCCGGGTGGCGTCAGTATCGGCGTTACTCTGAGCGTTAGTGTCAGCATTTCTGCTGCCCAGTCCCGCCACCTCCCCGCCCCAGGGTGGGTCTGGGCCTCTCCCCCGTGCTCCCGGCTTTCCAGACTCTCACTGGGGCGCCCTGGGGCGCCCACCCCTCGACAAACAACCCCACTCTCTGTCTCACACTCAGGACTGCAGAGAAGAAAATTCAGTTCTGCATCCTGCAGCATGCGCCGGCCCAGAAAACACGCCAAGCCTTTCTCTCATCGACCTCCTTAACGTGGTGCGCAGCACACCTATAAATATTTATTGCTGGCTTGATTTGCAGAAAAGCATATTTCACCTTCATTACCGGAATCTCAAAAGATTAAAAATGCTTTTTTGATCATCCTTGAGTTCCCTTTAATAATTAATTTTGGAGTGATTGTCAACAAATTTATGTAAAATGCTCCTTGAACTTGTTTTTCTTCTGGCCTCGACGGTGGAGAGCGACTGTGTCGTGCTCTTTCAAAGCTCATTTTAGCATCTCTGGATGGGGTGCATTTCCTTTCTAACCTTCGCATAGAGAAGTCTAGCTACTCAGAAATTTTACAATGTAGGATGTAAGCCAAACTTCTTTTCAAATTAAAATGTTTATGAAGAATGTTCTTGTTATGCAATGTTATGTTATTATTTGGGGGGGTTTTTTTTGTTCAAAATAAGCAACAACTTTATAGTAGCCAAAGCTCATCAGTGACAACGGCGTTGGAAACAGCTCCCGCCACTGAAGAGACACAGGTGTTGACAAGTCACCTGGCCTCTCTGCCTCCCTTTCGTTGTTACCTCCAAAAAAACGAGGACAATAACGCCTCGTGAGATTACATATGCTGTGCTTACTAAATGAGCTAATATATGTAAAGCAGCTCAAGAAACATCTAATAACCACAGGCACTCAATGACTGCTAGACCTGACTCTGGGATCATAGCTGATATCTACTGAGTGCTAACAAGGGAGCATTAGAAAAAAATTTTAAAAGAATAGATCTATACATCGTATCGCTAAAAACATTATAAGCAAACCTCATTAGACTAGAAACTGTTGAGGTTTTTGAGAGAAAACGGTTGAAATAACAGATGTGAAGTGTCTGCAACCCAGCCACGGATGCAGGTGGACCCATCGTCCCGCAGATCTTAATAAAACATTTGAGCTCAGAACCCTAACAGCTGGGGTGGGGGGGAGAGAGGGGTTGCGAGGCTGAGAGTCCCTTGAAAGGCTGTGTGTGCCTCACCAGGGTGTCACTCTGCACAGACTAGTGGGCTGGGGGAGGCAGGAGTGACCCCAAGCACGAGATGTTCTTAAGGGAGCAGATCTCGTGGTAGACTCTGGTTCTGAGATGAGTGGATATAGATAAATTAAAAGAGCCGATTTTTACAAGCCGGCCGAATACATGTGTTCACTTTTCCTGCTTCCTCAAATCCCACAGGAAAATGACAAAAGAAACAGGAAGTTAAGTTCAGGACGGTTTCTAGCAGCAGACCTGAGCGGTGAGATGCCGCTAGAAGACATCCAGCAAACGGAACCAGCGAGGGGACAAAAACCAACGGGGTGTCGGCAACCCCCTGCAGGCAACAGAGAGGACCTTTTAGAAAGTAGCTTTCCCTCAGAGCTCAGAGCAGGCACAGGGTTTGAGCCCCAAGGGCTGGAAGGTGGAGGCCAAGGAGGCCAAGACGTGAGTGGCCGCATTGACCACCTGGGAACACAGCGGTTGCTCCTGCTGCCAGACCGGCTGCCCCTGCATTTTCAGTTAGGCAAAAGCTGCAGACCAAGGTTTCTGATGGTTCAGCCATCATGGTGGATGGTGGGCTGCGGACGCGCTCCGTCCAGCCCCTCCCCACCCCACTCTCTGCGAGAAGAACCGGTCTGTGCTGGCTACAGAAACACACCTGCTCTCAAACCTGAGCGGCCCACGCTGGGCCAGTGCGGGAGAAAATCGTTCCATGCTTGAAAAAGCCCATGGTGTGAAGGAAGATACCAAACTCAACATAAAAGTCTCTTCCAGGAAAAAGAGCTTTTACGAGTAATGCGAGAAAGTGAAATAAAAAATACTGACAATTAACACATCCAGAGAGCCTGGGGAGGATACTCCATGCATGCAGATAGAGCAGAGGGTAGGGAAAATAATTCATCAAATGTCTTATGAATTAAAAATACAACTGCAAAAACGAACCAAAACCTCTGTAGAAAGTTCCAGTAGCAGGAAGAGAGAGCCAGCAGAAGGGGTCAGTAAATACAGCATTATGAAAGGGGTATGGAAGTCCCGCAAAACACTAAAAACAGAATTACCGAATGATCCGGCTTTCCCGCCACCGGGCACGTACCCGAGGGGAATGACACTAGTACGTGGAAGAGACATCTGAGCTCCCACGGTCACTGCAGGACTGCTCACAACAGCCGAGATATGGAATCAACTCAGGTGTTCAGCGACGGATGGAGAGATAAAGAAAACGTGATATACATGCAGTGGGACACTACTCGGTCTTAAATAGGAAAAAATGCCTTTTACAACATGGTCATACCTGGAGGAGATTATGCTAAGTGAACTCGTTTATATGTGGAATACAAAGAGTTGAACTCACAGAAGCAGAGAGTAGGATAGTGGTGCCAGGGGCTGGGGCTGGGGCACACCCAGACCCTGGCACGACTCGGGATTTCAGAGAGCCAAGGTTCCAGGAGAACCCGGACGCTGGAGGAAACCAGCTGACTTGCAAAGGTGAAACCATCAGGCCAAAGCGAAGTTAGTTGTTGACGCATTGATGTGTGAGAATGAAACGACGCTTTTACATTTCGTTATCATAGAAAAAGTATTTGAAATCTGGAATTTGATGCCTATTAATAGTTAAAATTTGATGCAAGTACGAAAACAATATAAAGATATTGTATTTCCAGATTCATATTTTGTGAATTTACCAATAATTAAGTCTTTTTGAAAGATCTCCTGGAGAATATATTACAGCAAAATTAAAAGCAGAAATAAAGGCCAAAATGCGGATATGGGATGCAGAAGGAGCCACAGGAGAGCTCAGAAAGCCGAAGGATATGTACTGGATTGCCGTGCGCATAGGCGAGAAAAGGGAAGGCAATTTTTAAGAGATTGTTCTTGTGAAAGTAAATGCATAATGTAAAAATCCAACCCTGGAACTAAAATCCCAGATGACCGTGATAACCAGAGGAGGCAGGAGGGGGTAGAGGTCCTGAAGTCACCCAGGGGAGAAGAAAACGGCCACAGCCAAAGTGCCCGGAACCAAACTTCCCAGCCGGACTGGAAGCCGGAGGGGCAGAGGCCTTTGAAATGCTGGAGGAAAGACATTTTCGAATTGAAACTGTTTGTCTTCTGAACCACCAAGTGGGAGAGTGAAATGAAGACAGATTCAGGCCTAGAGATCCTCAAGAAACTTACCCTTTTCGGGCAGATACCTGCGGATGTGTTCCCGCACGCAGCAGCGAATCCAGGGGGAGGGAGGCCACGGCACACGAGGCCTGCAGGAAACGGTCCAGCTCAGATGGGAGCAGGGGACCCCAGCAGACGCGGGTCTCAGGGAGTCCTAGGTCCCGCCGGAGCAGACGCAGAGGCTCCAGGAGGCAGCAGGGCTGGCGGGTTTCCTGCCACTCTCGGCACATGGAGGCTGTCGTAGCAGACGGAAAGTCTGAGAGCGAACTGGCGATAAGGACACTAAAAGCGTTGAGGTTTGTTGTCTTCGGGGCGGGAGGATGGAGGAGTGGGACTTGAATGCTATTTTCCTTTGTAATGATGATTATGCACTTTTAATAAGACACACACACGTTACATTGATCGAAATAAAAAATTAAGTTTAACGATAGACGTATACTGGGCAGCAAGCACGTTAATGCTTTCCATAGTACTCCCTGTGTAATAAAAATGGTTTTTTTAAATATAAGAAGGCTTGATAGACGTTAGCATTTCTGCACCTAGTGTAGGATAGACTCTGGAGCCCTGCCGGGGTCTCTGGGACGTCCCCAGGCGCGTGGGTCTAAGGGACAGCGGAGGTGAGTGTCAGCTGGAGGTGAGGACCCCTGGGATTTGGGAGGCTGCAGAAGCAGCTCAGACGATGGCAGAACCAGGCATGAGAGAAGGCGACCTCGGGGAGGTGACAAAAGTCTCAATTACTATGTGTGGGCTTTGGCTGGACCAGAGCAACAGAGCTGATGGTCAGCAGCATGCGGCCAGATGTCAGCATCAAAGGAAACACCTTTTTTTTTTTTTTTAGAGTAGTAAAAGCAATAGTGATATAGTGATATGAAATGATAGTGATATGTCCGGTAAAGGAAAAAGAGAGCTCTGAGTTCTTAAAATTAAATTATACATACTAAAGAATTACACACATAATACATATGTTTATACATAACAAAGAACCAGTGCCTTCAATCTCTGAAGGACTTACCAGGTTCAGAGATTTCCTTCCCCAAAAGCCAATCTACCAGCTTTCTTCCACTAATGCAATCTATTTTTAGTCTGCAGCAGAAGAAAAAGTGACTGCATCAATCTTGAAGTTCAGAGGATTTTTAAAAAAATTAATGGAAACATGATCCTAATTCCTACTATTTTTCCATGGTATTGCAGTTGCATTTCAGGTTTAAATATGTCTGTGGGCTCGTCTAAGAACCTCTTCACCATTCATAACATTGTGTTTCTGGGAAGATGTATTTAAATTAAAGTAATCCAATTACAAATAATGTGTTAAGATGAAAACCATTTTTAATAAGGGATTTCATGCTTATGTTAACATGTTTTTATACAACAAAAGCATAAGAAAACTTTTGGGCCAATAGCTTATAAATAATACTAACAGGTAAATATTCCTTCCAACTGACTGTATTCACCTCTTTGTGACTTAGAGCTCAAACAGTCATTCCCCAGCAGAGAGTGGAACGAGGCCACCAGGGTGACTTTGGCCATGGAAGGCCCAGCCCAGCCAAGTCTAAAAGGCAGGAACAAAATTGAAGCTGTTTTCACGTGAGTCTGACACTTCTCAGCTCTCCCAGGAAGCAGAACGGAGCGGCTAGAAACTCCTGGAACTGCAGCCGGTCCTACCCCCCCATCAGGTGTGAACACCTGCTCAGTCCCCATGCCCTGCATCTCTCTCGGTCTCACCGATGCTGCATGGACCCCTTGGAGGGGTACATAGAATAACTAATGGAACAACAGATTCCAGCATTGATCAGTATGGTAATGGGAATTCGATATCATATATTCATTATAATGCTCTACACTCAATTATTCTTTTTGTTCCTCTTTTATTTCCTTTTTAATGTTTCACAGCAAACTAAATAGCTAAGAAATTGCAAATGTGGAGCAGCACATAATTCTTATTATTATGGTTAATTAAATAAGTCTCTGCGACATGTCGTGGTAATTATCCTCCCCTCACGCTCCTCTTCCTGCTAATTTAGTTCCTAAATTTACTTCTGAACTATGGACTTTAATAGATAGTTGTTTTAATGAGGTCTTTAAAAATGCGAGTGTTGTTGATAAGCTCGCTCCTAAGATTCATTTTCAATGTGACATAGATTTCAGGTAATTTAAAGGTAACTTAATGAAAAACCCAACATTTCTTGAGAAATAATTGGGGAAGTAATGGAACTATTTAGCAGCGATCCAAGCCTTTGCAATTTCCTTTACATATTGCTTTCCACCCTATCGCACGCAGTCTTACCAGATTTGGTCTGATTTCTCATCCTAGGTCTGATCTGCCAACCATTTCCAGGTACATTGTAAGTTGTGAGTTTATGCTGTCCTGGGAGTGAGGCTCGGGGCAGGGAAGACCACACTGGCGATAACCCTAAGACACATCGAGGACATCAGTAAATCCTGTCTTTTTCTTAGGTCACCCCCCAACCCCACAGTCTCTCTGCTTCCACCTCTGACTCAGGGCCACCCCCTCTGGCTTCCCGACACGCCCCAAGGAAAAGATCCCAGCCTGCTCACACGGGAGCACAATTAGCCGAGAACTCAAATGACACCTCTCCCAAGAGGATTTTATAGACCTGGGTTTTTTTTTTTTTTAAACCTCATCTAAAAATAAAAAGATATTTCAATTCAAGAAGAAACAGGGAATTATTTTGAACATGAAATTTACATATCCGAGGAGAAATAAGACATTAAAATCACATTTCAATATTTGTGATTTAGACTCTCTAACGCTGAGCCAACGAACACAGCGTATGTTCGTGATTTTGTTGCTGCTCTCCAAGTCACAAGGGCCTGAAGGCTGGGAGCCATCCCCGCCACCCAGGCCCCAGGGACGCTGTCGGGGAAGCCCGTGGTTCTTTTTCTTGTTCCTCTTTGTCCAGTCAGTCCCTCCCTGCTTCCGGCACCCCACCTGGCTTCTCACTGTCACCTCAACCCTTCCGAAATTCTTTCACTATGCTGGTCTCCTTTTCCAAAGAGACCCTTACCCTTCCCGGGAGGAGGGTCTGAGCACGCAGGTGTCCCCACCTGCTCCCAGGTAGCAGGGTGCAGGGCAAGGGGTAGGGGAATGGCTGTGCCCCACGGCGGAGTTCCGGCCTCTTCCAACTCTGCCGGTCCAGTTGCTCACTCCCCTCGGTGTTAGTTCAGCATAAGTCTGAATGTGCGCACAGACCTCGAGAGGTGCAGCTCGGATTTCCCATGTGTCCACACCCCGCCCCTGTGATCCGGACCAACATGGAACGCTTCCCTGGCACCCCCTTCGGTTCAGCGCCCCCCAATAGTAACCACTGTTCCATGGGTCTCGGGGCTCACTTTGCTTAAACTTATTTATTCTGCAGCCCTCACAGCTGTAACAGTACCTGTTACAGCGTCTTGCCTGTAACAGGTACTCAGTCACGGAGCTCTCCGACGGGACGGAAGATGGAATTTATGTCACTTTCCACGAAACGTCACTATCCAGATGCAGGTTGTTAAAAGTTCCATCCCGAGCCTCCATTCGATTTTTGTCCAGAGGCTTTTGTTTCTATGGACGTCTTCTATTTTGGATTTGTCTTTCAATAGTAAATTTATATTTGTAATTTGAGGCCTTTTATTTTGTATCTGAGTTTTGATCCTATGTTCAAAGCAAGCTAATTTTCGCCACCGTTCGTTAGAAACTAAATCGTCCTGAATCACAAATTCTGCCTTTCCATATGTGAGTGCTCATAAAGAGAGAGATGACATGTGTTTCAGTTTACGAGTCACTTCCCCTGGATTTCGTATGAAGGGAAAACTGAATGACAGCAAGTGTAATTCAGAATTTACCTATAATCAGTGAAATTGTGTTTTAAATGACTACTTATTTCACTTTTATAGCTGAAAGTGGATGAGGGAGAGAGTGCAGTTTCTCTGCACCTGCAGTCACCTGCCCGGTGAGGCCTTGGGGGGTGGGGCTCTTGTGTTGCAATCTTTGCAGAAGCCACAGCACCCAACTCCGTGACCCGGACAGAGTGCTCGCTGATTCGGGGAGAAGCAGCCCCAGGCCAAGGGGCCCTGTGAGGCCAGAAACCATGTGTCACTTTTCCTGCTTCTCTCACCCTGAATTTTATGGATTCCACCAACTAAGACTCAAAGGCAGAGAAGTGACCAGACAGGATTCCTAATCCTGGCCTCGCTCCCTCTCTTTCACCCTTAGGAGTTGGAGACTTTTGCTATTTTTCCCGCCGATTTGGGGTGGCCCAGAAGCCAGGTGGACATCCAGTTTTCTAAGCTGATTTGTGCATGTGTTTTGCTGTTGCCTTTTAAAGAAAAGGACTGGGGTGGCGCCTCAAAATCATTCTTGGAAGGAAAACCATCAAAAGTCGGAAGCCACACAGAGACAGGCGGGCTGAGCCAGCGTTAGGAAGTGGCCGCCCCGGACCACAGCTGCTGCTCGGCAAGAGGACTTAGTGTGCATTTCCGACACCTGCTCTCGTCTGAAGAGTCTACGTTCACCTTGTCCACACTCACACTCAAACCTGACCACGCTGCCCCGATTCGCAGGCTGGCTGTTCTTGGGAACCCTGTGGCTGTGATCAAACCAGTGTTTCGATGTGTCCCTGTCCACTGACATGGCTGTTGTTCAAGTCTCCATCACACTGATAGTATCCTAGGTTGATGAGGCGTCCCCACCTATGAGGTGGGCTCCGCCCACCGCCCTCCTTCCCAGCTACATGTCGAGCTCCGCACCACCCCAGCCTGACTTCAGTGCAGCTCAGCGCCTCTTAACCACGGCGTTTTAGAGAACAGTGTTACTGTTCAGATGCTCGTGGAGCAAATCAACTCACGCTCTGTTCCAAGGCGTCTTAGCCGTGTGTACCTGAGCACATCATTTGACATTTTGGTTCCCCAGATTTTCCACCCGTGAAATGAGGACAACGTTAGGACTTGCTTCATAGAATCGTGCGTGAATCGATGAGCTCACGAATGACGAATGTTTTAGACGATCCTGGCACCGAAAAACGCTATTTATTGTTATCATTGTCACTTACCGCCCGAATCAAGGTGCGAAATCTACAGGCAATGTTGCGTGACGGTGGGCAGCCGTGTCAGATTTGTGCCCACTCAGCCCTGGCCGTATTTTATACTTTGTGTGCGGGGTCGTCTCAAACGGCCTCCGAACCTGCTCACCTCGGTACACGGCACTGTCTTCAAGTGACCTAAATGGGACCGTTCTTCTTATGTCCTTTCTGAATCCTAGCCACAAAGAGCTCATGTAAATACAGACTGAGAGGAGTCCAACGTTGTCCCCCCATTATTCAATGTCGTACAGAGCCAGGAGCACTTTGCAGTGTTTTCATTTGTCAAATTTCACAGGCTGAGAGGTGGCTACAAAAACAGGAGTTAGAGAAAAAAAGAAAGAGAGAAAGGAGGGTGGGTGGAGGGGAAGGAACGGGGCCTGCGCCCTGGATTCGCCGCCCGTCCTCGGACTCCCCTTTCCTCTCCCAATGCTGCCCCCGCCCTGGCCGCCGGTCCACAGCACGACCACAGCACGGAAGCTCCGCCGGCCTCTCCCGGATTGCGGGTTCTGCTGTGGTCAAAACACAACCAACGCTGCTTACTTTATTATTTTTGTGTGTGTGTGTTTGTGATACGAACAATGTTTCAAATATAATTTGAAAGGACTCAAGTGGCAGGCTTAAGGTATTTGGGGCTGACCGCACATTTTCTGGTACCCCAATTAACCTGGCTGTTTGGTTGTGTGTCCGGTGTGTTTGGAGCCGCAGAGAGGAACCCTTTCAGGAGCTCTGTGGCCACGTTGCGTCCTGAGCCCCAGTATCCCAGCAGCGAGTGCGGCCCAAAGGCGGGATAAACTTTTCCACTGACCTTTCCATTCTGCCCCCATGAAAGAAAGTGCTGGACTCGCCATTATGTCTTTTCTCCCTCTCCCGTCCGCCCCCACTCTCGGGCACAGTCATTAGAAGAAAACAGAGGACCACACTTTCTACCTTTTAATTGGGTGTTTAACGGGACAGTGTTTGAAAGCAATTAATGGGGAAAAACATTTTTGTCCTGTTTTATCAATTGGTCTTCAAGAAAAATGCCTGCCCAAGGTAATGATTCCGTGTGAGCCAGGAAACTGCTGTCCTTTTCAGTTTTTCCCACGTCATGGTTTATTCATTTAATTCAGCTCTCCAAAACCGCCGCCGCGCCAATTATCTCTCCGGGCGGGGAAAATGAGCGCGGCCTCCTTGAGCTTCTCCTTCATCTGACGCCTGCTTTCGGCCTTTCTTCTGCGCCTGGGTGATGTGCGACTCGAAAAAAAGGAGAAGGTCTTCAGAAATATGTGAAGTGGCTAGAGTGGCTTCTTGGTACCTGTGAAGAGTCCCCTCGAAGCAGCTTAGGGGACAATGGCAGATTGCGCCCGGCCGGGGTTTATTTTGTCCACATGGTCCATTTCACACGCACCCAGGCAACTGATGAATAGAGGATTAGCACGAGTTTTCACCTTATTGAAACGAGTGATTCAAAGCAAACAAATAGGGCTAACTAGTTAGAATATGAAATTAAAGGTTCTCTAAGTCCCTTTGTTGTCCTGCAAGTTACATTCACACTCCAGGAACAAATGTGCAGATAGACACACAAACACCAGGCCACAGGATGCCTCCAGGTTAGCCGGGTCCGGTGGAGTTGCACGCTGGAGACACTAAGCAGATCTGTGGGGCCACATATAACACACCCTTGCTCCTGGAGAAGGGATCTGCATCCCCATTGTTGGAGCTCCAATTAAACATGTAATTAATCTGTGCATTGGAAAACGTCGAGATAATGATCTGCTCTTAGGTCATTCTGTCTTAACACCAAATTTGAGTCTTTAGCCATCACGATTATTACGAACTCTGCCATAGATACCGTGTGGGACAAATTCAGACCAATGCTGACCCTGTGGTATCTTTAGTTTCATGCTCTGTAGCTTTGTTGTTCTCAAGAATTTCTTTATGACCATTACAGACTAATCCACTCTGCTGCAGTCACTGTAGCCATTAACAGTCATGCACAAGAAGGTCACACGCACACACATGCATGCACACGCATGTGCATGGGCACACACACAGGCACCTACAACCAGAGTCCTTGAATTCACTTTGTTAAAGGGCTGTCTTCAGCAGTATTTGAAACCAGCATGAAAAGTAACTAAGATGATGAGTATTTCATTTTTCAATAGTTTTCGTTTTTCACATTTGTATCCACATCTGTTTTTAATGACGTAAATAGCCTATTTCTAAGCGTGTTTCTCAGGCATAGCCAGAATGCGGGCTCAGTCTCCCGCCCAGACCCAATATTACCAAGCATCGCTGCAACAACAGAAAACAAATTCTGACAGGGTTTGTTGATATGATTCCATAGAGTTAGTGACATGAGAATTTTTTCAGGTGCATAAAATTTTATTTTTATTTAATCATGTATTTTTGAGTACCCAAAAGATGCACAACATGTGGCTATTGAGGAAACGAAAAGTAAAAAACAATAGTGCCCAACTTTTACTAACCCTTGTCCCCAGGCAGAGAACACTCGTGCAAATTCGAGAGCAACATCACGCAGCTCATCCTAAGTATCAAACCACTGGTACTGATGTTTAGGGAAGAGCGTAGGTAAAGCGGGTAGAAATACAGGACTCGTGTCAGAGGGGAGCGGAGGGCAAGAGCATAAAGATGAGTTGGCAGAGGAGGATGGAAGACCCCTGCTCTGCACCCAGCAGGGAACCCAGGGACGGAGCGTGAGGGTGGGACGGGCCGCTGGGGGCCCTCGGCTCCTGCTGGGACCAGAGGTGTGCAGCCGTGCAGCTGTGAAGCATCCCAAAGCACCTTGGCAGGTCGTGACCCCACCTGCCAAGTGAAGTGAGGGGGTCAGACGCCACCAGAGCAGCAGCCAACTGGGCCCCAGAGGAAGAGAGAGAGTCCCTGTGACTAGGAGGAGGAGTGGCACTGCCAGAATGCAGGGAGAGCATGCAGACCTGAGCTGATGGACGGTACATTCGGTCTGAAGACGTGCAGCCCATGCCGGCCAGGGGAAGCCTGAGTTGGAGCGGTCGGTGTGGGCTGGGCGGGAGAGGCTAGAACCGGAGACACACCTCAGGAATCACCCTGCAGGAAGGCGCCAGGAGACTAACCAAGGAACCCAAAGCAGGTGGCTTGGAACCATCGAGCGCCATGCGTATTGTCACATCTCAGGGGTGGGAGGGCAAGGAGGGCAGGAGCGGCCGGGGCCGGGGGACTTGGGGTGCACACAGCTTGGGCGTGGAGGGTGCACCGTGAGCAGCGGCTTTCAGGACCACCCTACTGCCCCTGAGCCGTGAGCCCGGCCTCCTCCTCCCCAGACCCGCAAGTCCGTGGAGGCAGTGAGCAAGACGAACGCCCTTCAGTGAGGAAGGCCCTGACATGCACAGGGCGCTACAGTTGGGTTCATGAGAAAGGCAGGTTTGGGGATTTCAAAACCCAGGAAAAATCTGTTATTTCAGAATATGCTTTTGCTTTCACCCGTGAACTCTTCCCATTATTTGGCTGATCTGAGCTGGGCTTAGCATTCACTGTCATAATATCATCATTTCTGGATTTCCATTCCAAATAGAGAAAGTGAGGAGAGGCGTGCTGAGCAGCCACGCAGCACGCGCGAGGCTGATGGTCTTCCCGCGTCTCCGCCTGGCGCCCGGCCTGTCTCGTGGCTCAGGGAGCTGACGACACCCCGGGCCCTGTTCTCCCTCAGCGGAGCAGACGCCTCACAGACCCAGTGTCCCCCATCCCCACACGCAGTTTTACTCTTGGCCCACATTTCTGCATATCTGTAAAGGTCATAGAACGTGGGCTTACGGAAGTTTTTAAAAAAAGTTTTCACAGTCTATTGGTCCCGACAAGAAATCTGCATGAGCACTGCGGGTGAAGTCACTGCCGGGTCTCTGCTCCTGCTGTCACCTGCTCACTCTCCAGCCCACGCTGCCCACACCAACACTGCCCGTGCACCCCGGCTTCCTTCGTTCTGTTCTTGCATTCCTTTCGCCGTTTCCCGAAGGTCTTTTTCTTCTCATGCCAGCCACGTGTCAACAGTCTATGTTTGGGTTCATTTTCTTTGCATAGCGAAAGGAAACCCGAAAGCATGCCAAAGCCATTGTCTTGCCACCATCCAGAGGGGGTCTGAGTCCAGATGCAAACATGACGCCAGCTCTGGACTTGCACGCTGTGGCCAGTCCCCAATGTCTCCCACGGTGAGGGACATCTAGGACCGTCTGTTTCCACGGAAGTAGCCGGTTGGTCATGGACTTCCCGGTCCGGGTAGTTACCACATTGCTCATGACAATACGTGACCCTCAGGCAGCTGGGGAGAAAAGAGTGGATTTACAGGATTTTGTAATAACTTAATATAAGTCTCATCATGCTGCAGAGAAGTGCTCTCAACTGAGTAAAATTGTTTTTAACATTGATTCATGTCATAGATGTAATTCCAGTTCTTTCTTTTTACTCTTACAGAGTATTCCATTGTATGAATAAGCCACAATTTATTTGTCTTTGCTCTTATTAAAGGACATTTAGATGGTTTTCCGTCTTTGCCACAGTGCACAAGCTACAGTGAACACATGTCTCCCATGCTTGATGACCGCAGTTGCTCTGGGATGCACACTTTTGCTTTTTCTACAGATGATTTTTCAGAAAAATAACAACTGTGTATGCTGTAGGTAAAACTAAATTCTATTTTAAAATCCAGAATAAGGAAAAGCAATTGTTGACATTTATATTTATGCTTTAGTTTATAATTTTGTTTATTGGAAAATCAGGAAATTAATTTTTCCTCAATGACAACATGTTTGGTTTGATGGTGATTAATGTCTCCAATAGATTAACCGTTGGATTCGAAAGAATAGTTAGTTCTTATTATGCTGAAGATCTACAGTCAGATGGCCCTGGAGGAAGACGACGCTCCCTTCTACAAACCGAAGTGATGTAAAGACTGAACACAAATGCGTGCATTTGCCCACCGTCAACACTAGTGCACCTTGACATCAAAAGTCACACTTGATCTCAGATATTTGATCCTGCAGATGCAGGAAGCGTCCTGGTGCACCAGCACGAGCCCAGGACTACGAACCAGGAGCCCTGAGTCTTGGCATGGGCCCGACAACCGGTGGCAACCGTGGCGAGTGTGCCCTCGCCGCCGTCCCCTCAGGCAGCGTGCCTCGTGACAGGCGCTGCCGGTCCATCCGGTCGGCACTTGTGCATGCCACACGTGCCCAGCCTGCATGCACAGCCACGGCTAAACACACGTGAGGGGAAGCCCGGCTGCCACGCCCGGCTGCGTGTGCTCAGAGGTCTCTCCCGGGGCTGTCATCTCTCAGGCTGCCCGACACCCTCAACTCGCACAGACAACCGGCTCCATAGTGACGCTATCCTTAATTTCGTCTCATTTCACTCACATTTGTTTAAGTGTTGTGCCTGATTTTCTCTGAGGTTTAGATCGCAATGCGGATTTATGAAAAGTTGGTGTGAATTGAAATTGCGATTCTTTGGGCATATCGTGGCCATTTAAAAAACCATCATCGACGTTATCAGCTTTGCTTCCGTAGGATCCACGAAAACAAGGTAAGCTATCCACGAATTTCTCAGGATGGACAAATTTACGAGGTGCCTCTGGAGCAACAAAATTTATAGTAAATATGAAAACTCTACTATGGCCTGTTTTAATAGACATGTCTATTGAGGGGAGATAAAATGGGTAATTGTGTCTTTGAAAAGCAATTTATACAATAGGGCTTTTAAACATCTACACCACTTTAGAGGGAAATGTAAAAAGTAGTATATTACCATTACAAACTAGCCATCAGAAATTATCTTAAAATTGATTAAAGTATTACTTAAGTACTGTTGACCTATTTTCATGCAAGCCTGCCATCTATACTTCTAGAAAATACAGTTTGTAAGGAAACAGAATGTCAATTTGGACACTAGAAGCCTCTTCCCCAGAGAACAGTGACCACACTCTGCAACTCATCACTCTGCTAGATCACAAGCAGCGCCCAGCACTGAAGGGCGTCACAGGAAAACACATGTTCTACTTGGGGCAGGAACAATGTGGGACCCTCAAGCCCCCAGCTTAGAGCGGACTTCTGAATTAATGTCAAGTCCTGAGCACATGTTTCAAAGTGGAATCTTTATGATCCATAGGTTCCAATATTTAGGCCATCAACTCCAACTCAGTGCTCACCTGTGAATTTGTCTTACCTGAGATCTCTGCTGTGTGGCATTCGGCGTCAGCATCAAGTGCGGTGAGGACACTTTCTGCCAGCCGAGAGGGAGGCTGGCCTCTTTCTGAATCCACCACCCACCATGTCATGGTTCATTTTAGGTGTCGCCTTGAATGGCTAGGGAACACCTAGAAACCTGGTCAAGCATCGTTTCGGGGTGTGTCCATGAGGGTGATTCCAGAGATCAGGGTGTGAGTCTGCGTGGACGAGGTGGGCGAGATCCGCCCTCTGTGTGCGCAGGCACCGCGCAATCTGCTGGGGGCAGGGAGGGAGCAAAAACAGAGAGAAGGTGGATGTGTTGAGCTGGGACACACTCTTCCTGTCCCGTCCTGGGCCTCGGGACTCCAGGACTTGCACCTGTAAGCCTCTAGGTTCTCAAACCTTTGGCCTCAGACTGGGAGTTACAACATCGGCTTCCCTGGTTCTGAGGCCTTTAGACCTGGACTCAGCCATGCTGCTGGCTACTTGGTCCCCCAGTGTGCAGATGGCCTGACCCGGGACTTCTCAGCCTCTATAATCATGTGAGCTGCTCACCTAATAAATCCCCTCCCATGTATCAACCCATCTATCTACCTGTCTATGTACCTGTCTACCCATCTATCTACCTACCTGTCTACCTACCTAATTACTTATCTATCTGTCTACTTATCTACCTGTCTACCTATCTGTCTACCTACCTGTCTATCTACCTATCTGTCTACCTGTCTACCCATCTACCTACCTATCTTCCTATCTATATACCTATCTACCTGTCTACCTATCTATCCACCTGTCTATCTATCTACATACCTATCTACCTGTCTACCTATCTATCCACCTGTCTATCTATCTACCTATCTATCTACATACCTATTTACCCATCTATCTACCTACCTGTCTACCCATCTTATCTACGTATCTATCTACCTACCTGTCTATCTGTCTATCTACCTACCTATCTTATTGGTTCTGTCTCTATGGAGAACCCTAATACACCAACAGAGCACTTTAAGGCAAGTAACTTACTGCACATGTTACTAAGAGGAGGGATTAGTGTAGACAAGTGGGTTTCACGCTGAGTTATACAGAGTTCTAGACTCATCCGTTCACTACAACCTCATTAGGGAAATGGAGAGGGACAGAAATCGAGGCAAAGCTACTGGTATTGCAACAACAACATAGTAGTTTTCCTTACTGTATACATTAAGAATCCGTATAAGATTTTGCTTGAACAGAAGTATTCCACTATTATAATATTTGCACTTTACTAGACTATATTTGATTTTGGATAATATAGCAGGCTAGATCTCCTGATAAAACTTCAGAATGAGATATCTAGAAACGCTAGATGAAATGTAGCAAATGTCCTTTTAACTGCGTAGCTGAACTAACAAAGTGTGAAATGCTCAGAGACCAAAGCGAAGAGGGACTAGAGCCACTCTGTACCCGGGGCTGAGAGAGGCATGTCCCCTCCCAAACACGAACCCCTCAGCCGAGAGCCAGTCGGGCCACATCCCTGGCTAGGATTTTACTGTAAATTTAAGGAGAAAATGATAGACAGAGGGGGAGGGGGCTGAGGGGCCAGCAGCAGTGGGAAGCTGTTGAGCAGAGAGTCAGGGCCACAACAGGCCTGTCAAAGACATCGCTCTGGGTGGGGCACACAGTCCTGGCCAGCAGTGGGGAGTGGGGCATGTGGGGAGTGGGGCAAGGGACCCTCTGAGCTTTCTCCTCTTGCCCTCCAACCTCACACCCAGGGCCTCCATCAGCGAACCCAACCAGAACCCCACTATCTGGCCAGGGGTCCGGGGCAGGACGAGGCGGGGAGGAGAAGGCACTGGGACAGCTCAAGGGCGACACATTAGGGAAAGTGTAGAGGAAGAAAAACACCCGCTTCGCAAAGGGCGACAAGAAGATTTCCCTGACTCGGCTTTGGGTGGTAAAATTTTCTCCCCCAAGAATGCTGAATCAGAGACTTGTCTTCCCGTGTTTGGGGCAGGTTCAAATATATACTTTAAGTGGGGTGGCTTCAGGGGACCCCAACCTGAGAAATGAAAATAAAGTGTCTACACCGGTTCTGGATCTCAGTTTGCCTTACAGCTCTGACCTCGTAGGGCTGAGCAAGAACAGCGACAGTGAACGTAGACGCCCTAGCCCGGGACACAGACCGTTAGTCAATCGATCTTTGATATCAGGACAATATAGTTTGTTTAACAACATTTATGCAGGCTCACGTGTGCCAGTAACTGTCTCAAGTGTTGAGTCAGTTGCTCTTCGTAACAACCCAGTAGGGTAACTGCTGTTATCTTGTTTTACAGACAGGGACCTGGAGATGGACAGATGGGCAATGTGCTGAAGTCGCCACCAGACAGTGGGGCCTGCTCCCAAGAAGAGTCTGTGTCATGCTGACGTTACTTCTTACTTGAGTGTTTGGTAAAATTTACCAGCACAACTAACCACCCCAGCGTCGTCTCTAAGTTTTTTTTTCTTTAATTTAATTTATTTAATACTTATACAACAATTATTCTTATATTTATTTTGGGGTCAATTTTTGATGAGTTTTCATTTTCTAAGAATTTTTCCATTCATTTTATCTACTTTTACAAATTTGTTGACATAAAGTGGTTCTTAAAAACACTTTTATTATTTCATTAATGTCTGAAGGACCTGAAGAGATGAATCTTTCATTCTAGAGACTAGTTAATTATTTTTCTCTTTCTCTGGGAGAGTCTTATTCAAAGTTTACTCATTTTCTTAGTCTTCACAAAGATACAAGTTTTTCCTTTTTTGATCTTCTCCAGTCCGCATTTTCAAGCTTATTGATGTATGTTTTGTTCCATCATTCTACTTCCCTTGAGTCTAATTTGCTGTAATATTCTAAAGTCATTAAGTCATATGCCTAACTTAGTGATTTCGAGCCTTTCTTCTTTTGAATGTGCACATAAACCTATATATTTCCCTCTAAGCAAGGCTTTGATTGAATCCTGCATATGTTCATATACTGCATTTTTGTTACCATTCAGTTCAAAATATCTTCTAATTTCCATTATCACTTTTCCTTTGACCCATAGACTACTTAGAAGTTCATTTCTTAATTTGCATATGCATATTTTTATCTTTGCTTTTTAGTTATCCTATTATTACTGGTTTTCAGTTTAAGTAAATCACAGTCAAAATGTACATTCAGTATTATTTTAATTCCTTGAAATCTGCTGATATATGTTTGCTCCATGGCCATAATATGTTCAACATTCATAAATGTCTTGTGCGTGTGTGAAAATAACATGTACTCTGCAGTTACTGGGTGCAGCAAGCATCTCAAATATATCCACGAGATCAAGTTCGGTAAATGCCGAAATGTTTCCATCCTTATTGATTGTCTCGGTCTGTTTGTGCTGCTATAACAAAACACTTGAGACCGGGTCATTTGTAAAGAACAGAAATAAATTTCTCACAGTTCTGGAGTCTGGGACGTCCGAGGCCAAGGTGCTGGCAGGTTCGCATGTATGGTGAGGGCGGCTCTCTGCTTCCGAGATGCCTCCCGCTGCGGGGCCCTCCAGACGGGACGAATGCCGTGCCCCCATGCGGCAGAGGGACGGGAGGGGCGGGAAGGCTGGAACTCCCCCTGCCAGGCCCTCGCCAGGGCAGCTAAGCAAGCCCTCCACAGGTGCGGAGCATCCACGACTCAGTCACCCCCTGGAGGCCGCACTTCCCAGCACTGTTGCACTGGGGATTCAGTTTAAACGTGAATTCTGGAGGGATCACGTTTTCAAACCACAGCAATGATTTTACAGCTTAAGTATTTTTATTAATTGAATAAGTTGTTTTATCAGATAATAAAAAGGTGTTTTTCAAAACTCTATATAACAGTTGCACCTTTGGCCGCTTGACACCAGGTCCTGTCCTCGCCAGCTGCGCTTGCTACGGTGTGAGGCCGCGCTAGGACTGTGGCGTCTTCTGGCGAGTCGGACCTCTTTCACCGTGCAGCGTCCCTGCTGACCTCTGGTAACACTTCCTAGCCCGAGCTCTATTTTGACGTTACTGCGGCGACATCCTTTTTCCTTTATTTGATTTAGTTCAGAAGTTCCCCAACTGTCTTTGTTCGTGGCACCCTTTGTGTCTCAGTAATTTTGTCGGGATGCACTAAGACAAGGGATAAAACCCAATGGTTCCATTAATTGAACAGGCCCAAGTGGCTTGATAAACATTTATTAAGAAGTTGGGCACTGCACAACTTCTCAGACCGTAGAATCAGATCAGATATCACCGCCTCATTTCTGGTACCCTAAAGGACATTTGCACAGTATTTGCACAGTGTTCACAGCAACTGCTGAAAGGTCACCTTCGTCGAAAGGAATGAGGAGCTCTAACACTGAAGCATGAACTACCTTGAGCTAGTAGCTTGTGCAGAGTGCAATAGAGTCTCATGTGTTTCCTTTAAAATTATAAAATATCCCATGTCACCTCTCTGAGCTTGCTGTGACAACACAGGGTACCTCAGCGCACAGTTTGGGAATTGTGGGGTTAGTATTTGCAAAATGCATCTTTCCCATCATTTTAGCTTCAACCTTTCTGCCTGCTTATATGTAAGCGTGTCACTTGTGAGCAGCACATAGTTAGCTGCTATTTTAATTTTTTATCCATTCAGAAACACTTTGCCTTTTGAGTGAATCACTTAGTTCATTGATATTTAATGTGATGAGTGATATATTAGGGTATAAATATACCATCATAACGGTCTTATATTTGGATTATTTTATGGTATTTTTTCTCTTCTTTTTGGCCTTCTTTTGGGTTATTTTTTTTTATCAATCCTTTTGATTTTCTTTGTTGGCTTATTAATTTAATTCTGTGTTCTTGGGGGGAGTGTAGGGGTGGCTTTGGGTTTACAATATACATCTTTAACTTATCACACTCTGCCTTCAATTGATATGTACCAAGTAACCTATGAAATAAAAAGCTGAAAATGTGTGCTTCATTCTGTCCTCTCAAACCTTTGTGCTATCATATCACATATTTTTCTACTACATATGCTATCAAACTCACCCTACATTGTTATTTTTGTGTGTCCAAAAAAGTCTATTTCATCTTTGGTTTTGAAAGATATTTTCACAAGACACAGAATTCTAAGTTAACACGTTTTTCTTTAGTACTTTGAAGATGGCATTCTACTGTCTTCTCTGTTGCACTGTTTCCAGCAAAAAATCTGCCGTCCCTATGTTTTTTCCTTGGTGTACAATCTGTTGTTTTCCCTCTGACTGTTTTATGATTTCACATCTTTTTTTTTTCTCGCAAAATTTATGATTGCTAATTGAATTCACGAATTAGATTATGATGTGCCTCGGTACAGAGTTCCTCATATTTCCTTTGCTTAGGATTTCCTGAACATTGCTGGTGTGCAGGTTTATATAATAGTTTCAATCAAATTTGGAAAGTTCTAGTCATTATTTCTTCAAATGTATCTTCTCCTCCATCCTTTCTCCCCTGTGGTGGCTGTGTGGGTGGGTGTGTTTGAAGTGGTTCAATCTGCACAACAGCTCCTCATGCTCTGTTCATTGTCCGAAGTTCCTTTTCCTCTGCATTTCATTTTGATTGTTCCTGTTGCTGGGTCTTCACGTTCCCTCATCTTTTCTTCTGTGATGTCTGATTTGCTGTTAAGTCCTTCCAGAGTATGTTTCATGTCAGATACTGTATTTTTTAATCTACATATTTAATTCAGGTCTTCTTTTATATCGTTGCTGTCTCTACTTAACTTTTTGAGCATACAGAATACAGTCACAATAACTGTTCTAATGTCTTTGTGTTTATTCTAATATCTGTGTCATTGATCAATTGCAATTGATTGATTTTTCTTGCCATTGTGGATTATGTTTTCTTGCTTCTTCGTATGCCTGGAAATTTCTTATTGGATGCCAAACATTGTGGATTTTGCCTTGTTTGGTAGCAGATATTTTTATATTTCTATGTGTATTCTTGAACTGTATTCTGAAACACAGTTAAGTTACTTGGAGATGGTTTGATTCTTTGCATCTTGCTTTTACCATTTGTTAGGTGGGACCAAAACAGCGCTCAGCCTGGGGGTAACTGTCCCTCCTCACTCAGGCGAACTCTTCCCGAGGGCTCTGCCCATGGTCCATGAGTACCGAGGGTTCCCACCTGGCTGGGGAGAACAGGATCTATCCCAGCCTGGTGTGAACACGGGGCTCCCTCTAGGCATTTTGTGTCATTCTTATGCTCTCCTGTGGCAGTTGCACACGTTTATGCTGATCAAAACCCAAATAAATACTTGAGGGGCCTCCCCAGAACTCCACATTTTTCCCTGTGTGCGGCTGTTTCCTCTTTGGTTCTCTGCACTGTGAACTTTAAAAGCTGTCCAAGATTTTAGCTCCATCTCCTCAGCTGGGGGGGTCTTCTGGGTTCTGTAGAATTCCCTCTCATGAGCTGCGCACTGGGATGGTAACAGCGATCACATTGCTTGTTTCCCATCTCTCAGAGATCACTCTTCTTTGTTGCTTGACATCTAGCACAGTAAAAACTGATGGTTCCTATATTTTGTCTAATTCTCTTGGTTTTCCTAAAACTTTAACCGTATAGCTTCCATCAAACTCAATCATCCCACCCTAGTTTTACTCAAGAGTAAGGAATGTGCATGTTCCCACGAAACAATGCATATGTTGTACACAAATGTTCACAGCAGCTTTATTTGCAATACCTCCAAACCAGAAATAATTCAAGTGTCAATCAGCAGATGAATGGATAAGCAAACTGTGTATATCCACAGTAGAATTCTACTCAATAATATGAAGGAATAAATCATCTATCCACACAACAAGGTTGACTGTCAAAGTAATTAAGCCAAGTATAGAATGATAAACCCCCCAAAAAACCTCATTGTGCCTATTCTACTTAAAGAAATTATAAAAATTGCAGACTCAACTATGGTGACAGAAACCTAACAAGTGATTGCCTAGGGACAGAACTGGGGTAGAGAGAAGTGAATTAAAAAGGGTCATGAGAAACTTCAGGAGTGAGGCCTATCCTGTCTTGTTTAAAATATTTTTTTATTTCAGCATATTATAGGGGTACAAATGTGTGGGTTATGTATATTGGCTTTGCTCTACCCAAGTCAGAGCTTCAAGCATGTCCATCCCTGAGACAGTGCGTGCCACACCCATTATGTGTGAATATTCCCATCCCATTCCCCCTCCTCCCCGTTCCCCTCCCCCCACTGGACACCCCATGGATGTTATTACCATATGTGCTTCACTATCTTGACTGTGGTGATGTTTTCATAGACTGCTATAGGATTCAAACTTATCAACACTGTACAACTTAAATATGTGTGCTTTTTATACCTTGATTGTATTTTATACAGCAGAAATAAAGAGAGTTGACTCTTAAAAGGAAAAATAGTAACATGGATTGTGGGGTGGTTTGTTGCACATGTGGAAATGAAACGTACCCCCACAACTCAGAGCAGAGGAGTCGTGCAAGGACAGCCTCGAGAGGTCCTCACGCAGCACGTGAGGTGGAGAGAAGGGAGCCAGGATCAGGGGATGAACAGAAACAAACATCAAGATGGTAGGCCTTGACAACATTTCAATAAATACTCAAAGATAGACAGTATCACACTGAATAAGCAAAGCAAGAACCATCATTATGCTGCCTACAAGAAACCCACTTTAAATACAAAGAAATAGATGGGAAAAGGTGCCATGCAAACACACACACATGCACCCTGAGATGCTGCGTTAATACCAGAAAAAAGTTGATTTTAGAACAAAAAGTATGATCAGGGATAAAGAGAAATGTTTCAAAATGATGAATCAGTAATGTAATAAAAATAAGAAAAAAATCCTAGCTAGGCATGCACCTGATAACAAACCTTAAATAAATGAAACAAAACTGATAGATAAAATTGAAAGATAAACACACAAACACACAATAAAACTTGAAAATGTCAACCTTCCGCTTTCACTATTTGACAGAATGAGTGTTACGGACTAAATGTCCCCATTTGTATGTTGAAATCCTACCCCCCATGTGATGCTGGCTTTAGAAGGTAGAGCCTTTGGGAGGCGATTAGGTTTAGACAAGGTCCTCAGGGAGGAACCCTCATGATAATATTAGGGTCCTCATGAGAAGAAAATACTAGAGCTCACTCTCTCTCTCTCTCTCTCTCTCTCTCTTTCTCTGCCATGTGAGGACACAACAAGAAAACAGCCATCTACACACCAGGAAGAGAGCCCTTACCAGGAACCCAATCTGCTGGCACCTTGATCTTGGACTTCCCAGCCACTAGAACTGTGAAGAATAAGTTTCTGTTGTTTAAGCCACCCTGTCTATGACAACTTGTTATAGCAGCCAGAGCACACCAAGACAACAAGCAAATATAAAATCAGTAAGGATACAGAAGATTTAAACAACCCTATCAACCCTCTGGACCTAACTGATGTTCATAGCACCTCCACCCAACGATGGCAGAATAATGTTCTTTTCAACTGTGCATGGAATATTCACAGTTGAATATTCAATATTCTATAACAAATAGACCATGTTCGGGGCCATTAAACAAACCTCAACACATTTAAGAGGACCGCAATAGAGCAAAGTATCTCCTCTGACTGCAAAAGAAATTAAACATAAAATTTTAACAGAAAGACTTTAAGACAGTCTGGCATATTTAGAAATTAAACAACATACATGAAATAATGTGTACATTAAAAAGAAATGAGTGAGAATCAGAAAATAGTTTGAATTGAATGAAAATAAAAACACAACATATTAAAATTTGTGGGATGAATTTAAAGCAACAATTTGAGAAACATCTACTGTAGTAAATGCTGCAACAGCTGCCATCAGTCTTTACAGTAAGAGATGAAAATCTTCCTCCCTGTGCTCAGGGAGGAAGGACAATCGGCCTTGAGCTTTATTCAGCATTGCGTTTGAGGACCTGCCCAATGCACGTATGAAAGACTCAGAAACAGAGGGCATGCCATTTGGAAAGGAGGAGAAAAATCTGTCTTTGTTTGAAGATGACATGATTATCTCTGCAAAACATCTTTAAAAATTTACCACCCCAAAAGTTTCTAAATGAGTGAGTTAAGCAACTTTGTGAAATGCAAAGATACAATCACTGGTGATGAACAATGGGAACTTAAAAACTACTATAACAACAATAAAAATATTCAATATTTAGGGATGCATTATGCACATGTACGTACATACACACCATGAACATTGAGAACTGAAAAATATTGCTGGGAGAAATTTTTGAGGCCTAAATAAATGGAAAGATATACAGCATTTGTGTATTAGAATACTCAAAATCGTTTAGATGTCATTTCTCCCCAAATTGATTTATAGATTCAGTAGAATATCAGTAAAAATCCCTTTTATGTGGCAGTTGACATGTTGATTCTAAAATGTATACAGAACTGCAAAGGATCTAGAACAGTTAAAACAGTTCTGAAAGTCCACTAAGATGAGGGATTAACCCGCCCGGTTTCAAGACTTTCTCGCACAGACACGGAAACCCACGCAGCATGGCTTGGCCCCCAGCACAGAGTTAGGACACCCACGCAAGCGTGGTCGCACACGAAATTCCCAAGGAAACGCAGTGGGAGCAAAAGTAGTCTTTTAACAAACGATGCCAGATGGCCACACCAAACAAGATAAACTTCAAGCTTTGCCTCACACAACACACAAAAATGAACTTGAAATCAATTAGTCTGCTCAATTAAGGTGCAGGCTTCCAGGATCCTACCCCAAAACCTGAGGTGGTTCAGCAGCCACCCTGGCAGGCCTGGCCTCGGCCCTGAGGAGCTGTCACCTCCGCCTCCAGGCTACCGGCTCCAGACCTGATGAGCTCCCCGGGGACCAGGCAGCCCTGGGTGTAGGTCACATGCTGGGCTCAGCTGACACCGGGCCCTGATACAGGACTTCTCCAACCTGTTAGCACTCCAGACTCTTCAAGGTGTTTGTGTCTGTCTGTGTGTGCGTGTGTGTGTCTCTGTGTGTATGTATCTGTCTGTCTATGTGTCTGTGTGTGTCTATGTCTCTGTGTGTATCTGTGTGTGTATATCCATCTCTGTGTGTGTGTCTCTGTGTATCTGCGTGTGTGTGTGTGTCTGTGTGGTGTGTGTGTGGTTTTCTAGTTACTCTCAGCGTGCGTTTTGGTCTGAATCACCTGGTGCACCATCACTGGAAGTAGCTATATTTGCCTATATCCTGTTCTCTGGCCTCTCAGTTTCTGAGAATCCAACAACGTGCTAATGTCCCCATCCTGGGCGATTTACGAGGGGAGTGTCTGTTCTCAGCGCCTCTACTCCCGAGAGTAAGGACTTATCCCAAGCACACTGCGTCTCTCTGCCCTGTCCCTTTCTCTGTCCAGAGAGAGCAGGTGTATCTTTGTGGACACATGTATTTTTGTTCTTTTTACATTTTCTGTGAAGTTATATGTTAATGCAAAATTAACGTTGCTACTCCACCTTCCTTCAGCTTCACATGTGTGTGGTACGTTATTTCCCTTGCCTGTGTCTTTAGCCTCCACGTTGGGTCTCTTTTGCTAGTTTTAGAATCTGAGAGTCTCTTTTCTTTTGATTAATGAGTTTAAACCATCTATGCTTATGTAAATAGAGTAATATTTGCATACTTTTATTTATAAAACATTCCTTTTAACTCTCTTTTTCTGTCTTGCCTTGGATATACATATTTAGTCTACTGATTTTAAAGCTATTTATTTTTATTATTGCTACATACAAATTCTTAGAACCTAATATCTACTTATTTCTCCTGCAAATGTCTGAAACGTATCAATATCTATATCTTTCATGTCTTCCTCTGTACAAAGTGGGAAAACGTGACATTCACATCCATGCTTACACCTTGCATGGCGTCTTGGTTTTCCATTGCTTTGTAACATTTCATCCCCAAATTTGGCAGATAGGAACAAGCAACATCTTTTGTCTCCCAGAGTCTGAGGATGAGGGAGGCAGGCACAGCTTAGCCGAGTGCCGCAGGTCAATATCCCACGAGGCTGCAGCCAGGGTGTCGGCAGGGGTCCAGGTCATCTCGCAGACGAGGGTTCGGTCCACAGGTCCTTCCGTACCTGACGCAGAGACATCAGTTCCCTGCCACGTGGGCCTCTCTGTGGGGCGCTTCCCGGCATGGCAGCACGACCCCTCGGAGTGCATGAGCAGGCAAGTGAGCAGGACAGAGGGCCCCGGACAGAAGCCGCAGCCTTCACACGGCCTATCCTCAGAAGAGACGGCTGCATGTCTCTTGTGCAGAGTCCACCCTCTGAAGCAGGTCACTAGGTCCAGCCCACATGTAGCATGAAGGGTACTGAGAGCGTGGTTACCAGGGATCGCTGGGCTTTCCGTCACCATGGAAGAGTTTGCACTACATGGAGAGATGCATAAAGGGAGCCGAAGGCACACACTGCCTTGCCTGGCCTCCTCCACATGTTTTAAATCTTGTCCATGCTGCTCTGAGTATGAATAATGAATTTCTGCTCCTGCTGAGTGGTGTCTGTGCACGGTGTCCACAGTCCCCTCATCCCTTCTGCTACTGACGTACGTGCAGATTGTTTTATATATTTTTTGGCTACTATGAATAGAGCTTTGATGAACTTTCATTTACATGTCATTGTAGGGAAATATATTTGCCTTTGTTTTGGGCAAATACCTAAAAGGGTATTTCATACCTGCATCATATAGTAGAGGAATGCTTAACTTTTTTACAAAACTACCAAACTCTTTCCCATTGCACCATTTAATACTCCAACTAGCAGCGTGTGCATGTTCCGTTCCTCCGTACTCTTCCCAGCACTGAGTATGATCCGTCTGTGTAATTTAGCAGGTCTGGCAGATATGGCACCCAATAGTGTTTCGTTATGGTTTTAATGTGCATTTCCTTAATGCTGTTAAGCATCTTTTTCTGTGCTTATTTTCCATCTGTATATCTTTTTTGGTGAAGTGAGCAAATTTTTTCCCATTTTTAAATTGTGTTGCTTATTTTCTTACTGAATTTGAGAATTCTTTCCATGTTCAGGCCACAAGTCTTTTACCAGAGATGCTTTGCAAAGATTTTCTCCCTGCGTAGGGCTTGTTTTTCTTCATTCTCTTAACAGTGTCTTTAAAAAGAAGTAGTTTTTACTTTTGAGAAAGCCCATTTTATCAATTTGTTCTTTTATGGGTCATCCTTTTGGTTTCACATCTAAGAAATCCTGCCTTGGCCAATGTCACAACTATTTTCTCTAATGATTTCTACTAGGAGTTTCACAGTTTACAGTTTTACATTGTCTAGGACTCATCTTGAGTCAATTATTGTATATGGCATGAGGTATGGAATCAAGATTTTTCCCTTGCATATCCAATTTTGCCAGCACCATGTGTTGAAGGGACATCCTTTCTCTGATGCATTGCTTCTTGACCTTTTTCAAAGATCAGTTTTCTGCGTTTATGTGGGTTTATTTTGGGGATGCTCTGTTCTCAGAAACTGATCCATGTTTTACCATTAGTTTAATACCATACTATTTTGATTACTGTAGCTTTACAATCATTTTTAAGATTAGGTAAGGTTAGTCCTCTAACTTTGTTCCTTTCTTATCAAAGTGCTGACATTTGTGTGTGGGAGGATGTTTTGGTTTTGGGTTCGGAGTGTTTTTGTATTCTGTATCTTTGGCATTGCCATGTGAATTTTAAACACAGTTTAACAGTTTCTTAAAAAAATGCCTGCTGGGATTTTTATTGAGATTGCATTGAATTCATATGTAAACTTGAGGGGGAAATGACATCTTAAAAATACTGAGTCTTCTGATCTGTAGACAGATAATATCTCTCCACTTATCTAGGTCTTTCTTTCTCCATGTCTGCATCTGTCCATCTGCCTGTCCATCTGTCTCTCTTTTGGCTGTACTTAAGATTGTCTCTGTATCACTACTTTTGAGAAATTTGAATATAATGTGCCTCCACGTAGTTTTTTAAAATGTTGCTCGTACCATAGTTTGTGGAGCTTCTTAGATTTGTGAGTTCATAGTTTTCCTCAAGTTTAGAAACTTTGGCCCATTATATCTCTAAAATTTTTTCCCTTTGGGGAATTTCAAATACTCATATATTAAGCTGCTTGAATGTATGTACAACTCACTAATGCTCTTTTAATTTTCTACAAATTCCTGTTTCCCTCTGTGTGTCCTTTTGGAGAATTTCTATTGTTGTGCCTTCAAGTTTACTGATCTTTTTTTTCATAATGTGTATAATATACCATTAATCCCTTCTAGTAAATTTTTCATCTTAGACATTGTAGTTTTCATCTCTAGAAATTCTATTTGGTATTTTTATATCTTTAATGTCTATACTGAACATATGTAATACATAGTTATAATAACCACTGACATGTCCTTCTCCACTGTGCTAACATTGTGTCAGTTCTAGATTAGATTTGATTGATTGCTTATTCTTATCATTATGTATCTAGTTATCTTGTTGTTTGCATACCTAGTGATTTTGATTAAATGCCAAATATTGCATTTGACTTCGTTACGTGATAGATACTCTTGTATTCCTGTAAATCTTCCTGAAATTTGTTCTGGGATGCAGTTAAGTTACTTATTAATAACTTGAGGATCTTGGAATTTGCTTTATAATTTGTTGGGTAGTTCTAGAGTACAGATCAGTGTTAGGTAATTATTCCCTTCTACTGAGGCAAGATTTTCCTGAATACTTTATCAAATTTCCCATGAGTTATGAATTTTTCCTGTTTGGCTAGTGGGAACAGGTATCATTCTGGGACCTGGGCAATGTCCTCTCTAATCTTTTCATATGGTTCTTTCTTGGGTATCAGGTAGTTTCCTCACAAGCCTGTGTTGATCAGTACTCTGCAGAATATTCAAGGGAAACCCTCTGTAGATCTCTGGGGTTTTCTCTCTGCAGCTGTCTCCTCTGGCTCTCTGGACTAGGAACTCCAGCCACCCTATCTCCCTGACTCTTAGCTCTGCCCTTCAACCAGGCAGTGCTCTGGGCCGTGCCTCAGTGCCCTCCTCGTGCCACGCCTGGAACACGCTCTCCAGGAAGCATGTCCCAGCAGCCACAGGCCCACAGTCTGTTTCCCACCTCCCAGGGATTACTGTCCTTCACTGCATGGTGCCCCGTTTCTTAAAATCCATTATTTTACATATCTTGTCTCTTTCTTCCTCCCTTCCTCCCTCTCTCTCTCTTTTCCTTCTTTCTTTCCTTCCTTCCTTCCTTCCTTCCTTCCTTCCTTCCTCCCTCCCTTGTTTTAGAAGGAGGATAAATCTCATCCCTGTTACTTCATTCTGGCCATAGTGTACATCCATAAGTTTTTTAATTCATAGCTATTTCTTCATTTTTCACATTTCCATATCCTCTTCCACATCTCAGGATGTGTTCCAACTCCCAGAGCACTTCCAGCTATTCTGCTATTATTCTGCCTGTTCCACTTTTTCTGCTTCTTCCAGCATAGGATGCTCTGATGGTTATCCTTTCGTGGTCTTGAGTTTCTCACATCTGGCAATTTTCTCTTTGGGCTCAATTGTATTCTCTGGAACTGCCGGTTAATGTCTGACAGCAGGGAAAGTTCAGGCTCACTCTATGCCTCCCCAGATGAGTGGGCAGGACTATCTCAGGGGAGAGTGCTCGTGCTTTGCAATCTCGGTTCCCTCAGTCCTCATTTCCTCCTAAGGCGTCTGCCGGTAGGTCCACTCATGGCTCTTCTCTGCCTGTTCTCAGGAGCCATTGCATCAAACTCTTGCCTTGAAGAGGGGGTGAGAGAGACCACCCGAGGTGAGCCGGCCATCGGCCCATTCTACTCTTGGCAGCTTGATCTCACAGCCGTTTCTGCTGCTGCCCTGGGGGTAGGGTCTTCCAGTTGGCACTGCCGTTCTCCTGAGAGGAGAGCACAGCACAGGAAATGGCCCATTTGGAGCGGGGTAAGGAAGAGGAGAGGCCACACCTGGAAAGACGGCCAAGTCCATGTCCCCATGGTCATCCCTGACCCTCTCAGGCCTGGTCCCCACTGCCGTTTCGCTGCTTGAGATGACGTTCGCAGAGGCTGTCGAGTGTTTCTGAGACGTCCGTCTCCACCCATCCCTTGTTGCGCCTACGAGGTTGGGTTTGGGAGAAAGAGCCCCCACCTGTTCTTCATCTCATGTAGCCTTTCTGCTTCCTTTGCAGATAACTTAATTATTTAATGACACGATTCTCCTGAATTATAATTCTAAACTTTTATTCATGATCATGACTCCAGTTGGTAATCTGCTGGTAGAAAGTGTTCCAATTAGAAAAATCAAATTAATTCTTTTTTTAAATAAGGAGAAAAAACTACTTATTCTATACTCCTGGGAAGTAGAAATTAGGCAGAATTCTTAAAATGAAAGGGACAATTATATCTCTCTCATTTATTTCATCTTCTCTTTTTTCCCTATGTTCTCTGTTCCCTAGAGCCCCAGAAGGTACTGGGGGGGCAAGTATTCCACATACTGCGCTCCCCACTGACGTTCTGCCATAAACCCAGCCATTGGCGTGGATGGCAGATTACAATAAAGCCCACAAGTCAGGAAACTGGTATGGGATGTTTAGAAGGTAAAGGTGAGGACTTCACTTTCACCCGTGTCATGTTGGTCAAGATCTGACCCAAAGGGAGAAGCAGGTGCAGCAGGTGCTATGGGCGCCTCCAGGACTCCCCACCATCCTCCTCTCCTGCATCCACACTCCATGTCTCACGTTAAACGTTCTTCCTCATCCAGTGTTTAGTATGTTAGAATGTTTTTGATAAAATCCTACAATTCTTCTCAATGATGAGCTACTGAGAATCCATGCAGGGCTGTGATTAGTTCCATCAAGGTGGCCACATGTCAGAGGTCACTGTTTCAACTCAAGTGGAAACCCCAGGGTGAACAGGCTGGAATTCTGGTCTTCCTCCTATCACAGTAAGGAGACAGTGAGTCTCCCTTTCAAAGGTTTTTACGCTGTGGTTTGCTCATGGCGATTCTTTTGTTAGCCCGTTTCTCAGTGTCCTCATTTCTGCAGCCAGCTGACAGCCTCTGTCCCAGACAAAAATTTCATGAAAATCATAATTTTGGTGATAATGTGTGACCTTATTTTAGGCCAAGCTCCCAACAACGCATTCCCATACAAAAAGCTGATGATTTATCATGTGAAACTAAAACACTGTACTGTATTTTAAAAAACGCCATAAATCCTGGATCATTCATTATTCCATTTGGAAAAAATCCTCTGAACAGTGGTTTGGCCAACACGGCAACCTTGTATCCCAGACAACAGTGACTTTGGGGACACAGGGAGCTGGACACTCACTGCTCTAGTCCTCCCGAGGCTGTGAGAGACGCAGGGCACAGAAGGTTCTGGCGGCAGCATTAATGTCAATAATAACAAGAGTTCCCCATCACGACAACCCATGATGACACAGAGATGGAGAAAGGAAAGTCACAACTGGTGGCTCTGTTACAAAACAGGGGTTGTTGAACTGCTGGACTTTGCAGTTACTTGCAATAAATAACCGCAGTGCTGTCTTGCTCCAGGCCAAGTGAGCCTTGGAACAATCTCGGCGTCAACTCTAGAAGAAGCTACGAGTTGGACTGTCTCATCGTGGAGATGATAGCAGTTTCTAAGAGCTGAAGAAGAATCAAGCAATAAATATAGGATAAGACCCCTAAATATTAGTGGGAAAAAAGACACCCGCATTCTTGTGGCTCCGACCCTCCCTGAGGAAAGCACATTTGAAGGCATTTTGAGGAGAGCGCTGAGTAGGGGACAGCTGTCGGTAGACTCCTGCTCTACTGAGCACGAGCCAAAGTATTAATATTAGAAACTCCCGAGGTACCTAACATGCAAACAGCAGGCTGGGCGAGACCCCCAGAAACAACACCTCGTGCTTACCTGGAACTTCATACTTCACACAAAGTGCTTTCCCACCTGCCTCGTTTGCTCCTCGAGAAGACTCTGTGGATGAGGCATCTTCCGTCTCCCTGTGCATCCAACCGAGGCCTAGAGCATCTCAGCAGAGCAGCCCCCAGCCTCACACCTGGCCCTGAACTCCTTTCTTCTTCCCCACACCGCCTCTTCGCATGCCAGCACCGTCTGCGGTAACTCTCGTCTCCTGTCCTCACTAAATGTCCCCCAGTAGTCGTCTAAATCGATTTTCTACTTTGTCACTTTCCACTCTTTCTTCAACCGGCTCCTCATGGGCCTCCCGCCTTTATCAGCATCGGGTTCCCCTGCCGCCGCCTCCTCGCTTCCTGATGCGGCGGAACTCCTCAGCATTCATTTCGCTCAACCCCTTGGCAGCGCTACTTCCATTGCACTGGACAGAACAACCCCCCTCCTCAAAGACGTCCACGTCCAAGGATCTGTGACTCCGGGATTCTGGGGTCTGTGACTGTGTCCGGTGACGTGGCAAGGGGGAGCTAAGGTGGCCGATGAGGTTACTGCCGCCAACCAGACAACCCCACCTTAGGGCCACTGCTCTGGACTGCCTGGTGGGCTTGGTACCATTCCAAGAGCCCTGCAAGTGGAAGAAGGAAGGAGGTGGGGAGAAGGGCTGTGCACAGAGGCACGGCAACCTCGCAGGCAGAAGAAAGCCCCGACGGTGCGAGCCACCTCCCCCAACACGCAGAAGCCGAAAGGATTCATCACCAGAGACGCACAGGGCAAAGCACACGGACGGAAGTTCTTCGAACAGATGGAAAAATGACACAAGAGGAAAACCTAGATCTACGCAAAAGAATGAAAAGCTCCAGACGTGGTCAGCCCGTGGGTAAACATGAAAATACTTTCTTATTCGAATCGCATAAGAAGGCAGTTGTATTATGCAGCTCATAACACACGCAGAAGGAAATGAGTGCTAGGGAGAACACAGGGTCTAGAAGGGGAGACACAAAAGTATACTCTTGATAAGTGCTAACACTGTACAGTATGTGCTACGTTATAATTTAAAAGTAGATTGTGATGAGTTCAAGTTACATACTATAAACCCTAAAGCAATCAACAAAATAACAGAGAGGAATAGCTAAAAAGCCCACAAAGGAGATAAAATAACATTATAAAATATACTAAATTCATCCAAATAAAGGCAGATAAAGAAAGAACAAATAAACAGAGTAGAAATGAGTCAAAATAAAACAAATAGCAAGATGGTAAGCTTAAACTCTACCCTAGCAACAGTTGCATTAGATATGAATGGCCCACATCGGACTAGGATACAGAGCCCAGAAATACCTGCACATACATGGGCAGCTGAGTTCTGACCAGGGGCCAAGACGATTTGCTGAGGAAAGCACAGCCTGCAACACACGGTGCTAGGAAACCCGGATGTCCACAGGCAAAGCAATGAAATCAACTTACAATGGGTCAAATATCTGAATGTAAGAGCTAAAACTATAAAATTCTTTGAATAGGAGAAAATATTCATGATATTGGGCTTGGATGTGACACCAAAAGCTCAGACGAAAAAGAAAAAAAATAGATAAATTGGGCTTTATTAAAACTAAAATCTTTTGTACGTCAAAGGACAACCCATTGAAGGGGAGAAAATATTTCCAAATCATAGATCTGCTAAGGGATTAACATCCAGAATACATAAAGAATCTTATAACTCAACGACAAAAAAACAACCCACTTTAAAAATGGACAAAAAACTTCCATAGACTTTTCTCTAAAGAAGATACACAAACGGCCAGTAAGCACAGGAAAAATTCTCAGCATCACTAGTCACTAGGGAAATGCAAATCAAAACCACAGATCACTTCATACTCGTTAGGACAGCTACTATCAGAAAAACAGAAAATAAATGTTGGCAAAGATACAAAGAAATTAAACTCACTGCTGGGAATGTAAAATGGTGCAGTCTTTGTAGAGAACAGTATAGCAGTTCCCCAAAACGTTAAACACAGAATTGCCCCGTGATCCAGCTACTCCACTTTTGAGTAGAAACCCGAAAGAATTGAACGCAGGGACTGGAGCAGATATTTGCATACCAATGTTTGCAGCAGCGTTGATCATGATAACCAAAAGTTTGGAAACAACTCAAATGTCTATCAACAGACAAACAGATAAAAAAAATGTACATATCCAGACAGCAGATCATTCAGCCTGACAAAGAGGGGACATCCTGACACGTGCTACAATGCGGAGAAACCTCGAGGACATCATGTCAGGCGAGATAAACACAAAATGATAAACACGGTATGATTCCACTTACATGAGACGCCTAGCGTAGTCCAATTCATAGAAACAGAAAGTAGAATAGTATTTAGCAGAGACTGGGCAGGGGGGAGGTTTTTTGGAGGGGTGGAGTTATTGTTTATTGGGTACAGAGTTTCTGTTTCAGATGATGAAAGTTCTGGAAGTGGACACATTTTCAAACTTGCATTTGTTGAACCATCCCTGCATCTCTGGGATGAAGCCCACTTGGTTGTGATGGCTTATTTTTTGATAAGTACCTGAATTTGGTTTGCTAGGATTTTGTTGAGAATTTTTGCGTCTAGATTCACAAGGGACGTTGGTCTGTAGCTTTCTTCTTTTGTTGCGTCCTTTCCTGGTTTGGGCATCAGGTTGCTGTTGGCAGGCGTCATCAGCGTGTCGGGGAGGATTCCTTCCTCTCAATGACTGCACCACCTGACGGGGACAGTGAACGCTATTCGGGTGATGGCACATCTATAGCCCCGACCCAAGCCATGTATCGAAAACACCTGTACCCCCTTAATATTTTGAAATTTAAAAGTTTTTTTAAAAAAATACAGAACAGCGTCAAGAGAGTGGCTTAAGCCCACAGAGCCAAGGCACCACATAAAAGGAAAAGGCCAGCGTGCCAGCCACCACCCAGGTGCACCCCACGGAGCCCGGCTCTGCTGTTGCCCTAGCCCTGTGTCCACAGACACATGGAACATCGACATTCACCCCTTTTGGGGGTGGAGGGATTTTGTGTGGGTTTGTTTTGTTTAATTTATTGATTAGTCTTTAAAGTAGGTCCTTTTTTTTTGAGATTACTGGACCATCATTAACTATGTACTGTGAAGAGATTAATGATATGTATAAAGGGCTTTACCAAAGTCCACTAAATAAACACTACTCAAGTACAGACTGCAAACCAAAATGTATCTGTGTTCTGACATTAATTGCAAATAGCAAGTATGGTGCTAAAGTCTACACCAATGGAATTAGATGAGTGCTATGCACTTAATTTTAAAATAAAACTAGTTTTCAGTAAAA
>VSMD01107642.1:0-28547 GCA_008750895.1 Mirza zaza
CATGGGCCACTTGTGATAAGCCATGATTCTTTCTCGCTGTGGGGAAACTACTTTCATTTCTAGAACGTTTGCTTAGGGCAATTTCAAAATAAATCTGGTATTTTCCCCACAGAAAACGAATCAAAAAGTAATACTTATTACTCCCTTATTTCCATTTTGAAAGGGCAAAACCAGAAATTCCTGATGCAAACTATAACAAGGAAATAAATTAAAGAATTTCAATTTGATTAGACACATTTATATGCAAACACTGTGCGAGTTATAAGGAGGGGGATAATGGGAATAAGAGGGGTCTCTGCCCCTAGGACCCCACAGTCTAGTGGGGGACAGTTGGCAGCCAGGACGCCGGCCCCTACGTTTCACATGAAGTCGTCTCAGATCCCAATCCCATTTCACTGAGGAGAATACAACGTTATCTCAGTATTTCTGCAAATTCCACCAAGGGAGAAGAGGGTGGAGGGGACATTCTCCTGCTCACTTCTGGTTCCTTTCCTGGCCCAGCTGCCTCCTGCTCACTGCTCAGTGGACGCAGCACAGGGGACACGGGTCCTCCTGCTCAGCTTTGCACAGAGGTGCCTGCACACTCACACATTCATGTGCACACACTTGCATACACTCACATGTACACACATACACTCTCACACACCCACATGCACACACATGCAAACTTGCATACACTCACATGTACACATACATTCATATGCACACAGATGCACACTCATACACTCACATGCACACACATACACTCACACTCACATGCACACATATGCACACTCACATGCAGCTCAAAACATTAAAAATTCTTAAATATTAATTCTATAGTATGTGCTTTGTTTATCTTCTCTTTGGAATGTCAGTGAATGTGGACATTTTATCTTAAAAAAAAAAAAGTGGTTCAGGTTTCTCTAAGTCCTGCACTAAAACTTAGCTCCAGATTTATCTTTGAATACCTGTTTGGGATTTTTATTCATTTTTAATTTAATAAAGAAATGTTCATTGAGCACCTCCTGAGGTCAGACACTCCCCTGGGCCCGTGGGCGCCGGGTGAGCAGAGCGGGCCTGTCCTCTGCACGCATGGAAAGGAGAGATCATAGGAAAAGGGGATAGGATCTGTGAACCAGGGTCACAGAATACAGGTAAAATTCTGGTTGCAGCAAATTCTACAAGTGAAAGCTGCGTTCAATAATGAGAGACTATGATGGGGTATTTGACCTGTTCAGGAAGTTCAGAAAACAGTGTCCTGGAAGCGTAAGGGTGATACACGCTGACCACTCAAGGAGGTGCGAGGCCAGCCAGGGAGGCCCGGGGTGGGGCGGCACCTCCAGGGAGTGCAACATCAGCATGGCGGGTGCACCGAAAGGAGGTGTCGCCTGGTGCCAGAGGAAGCCGCGGCAGGGGCAGTGGCCACACCTGCACAGCTGCTGGGGCTCACCAGTGGTGTTTCCCTCTATCCTGGGGGGACAGAGAAAGCTGTATCCCAAAGATTTAAGTTTGTATTGTTAAGTGTTGGTCTTAGCTTTAACGTCTTCCATTTTCCTTCATTAAACATCCATCAAAGGATGAAAATTTGAAACCAGGTCCCCGCGAGAAGCTAAATGGCCTTGAGTTGTTGGGGCTCCCTGGACTGAATGTCTCACATACTCGTAGGTGGATCCACGCAAGGTAGCAATGATGAAAGGCGGCTGTGTGCAGAAGAACGTGACTGTGCCCTGGTGACCCATGTCCTGCTTGCTTTGTCTTAAGAAGATTGTCGACTCCCCCAGAGCAAGGACCGAGCCTTCGATAGTTCATCACCAATAATTACAACTATATGTACTTAGTATATTTCTTTTGTACTTTTCAAAACACTTTCACGTACACTGTCTTCTTTCATTCAAGAGACGGGTGTGGGAGGTGGAAAGGCACCTTCAGGCTCTTTGCCAGGCGAGGAGACAGAGACAGGGACCTGCTGGCGTCTGCCCAGCGAGAAGGGGCAGAGAGCAGCTGTCTCGGGCCAGCTGGGGCCTCTCCTCCTGTCCCAGCTCCTGCAGCCGCCCAGGCCGGCGAGCTCAGTGGATTCATGAAGCACGTGGCCTTGGCCTGATGGAGCTGCCTATAAATCCCGAGCCCAGCAGTTTACGGGGAGAGCGCTCGTTTGTCTGAATGAGGGAAAGACACAGCAAGGAACTGGGAACAGCGACTGACGATCTCTTTCCAAAAGGCGAGCTTAGTGGTTCTTGGGAAACAAGAGCAGGAAGGCAGGCAGAACCCACGTGGCACACACAAGATACAGAGGCAATCCGCCCTGCCAGTGCCAGTCCCCTGCCAAGGATCACGGACGCGGGCTGTGACAGCTGCCCTCGGCCGCAGCCCGCCACCGGCCACGGGGCTCCCCCGCCGGCCAATGGCTGTGGCTCGGCACCTGGAGCCCGCGGCGGCAGCCTCGGTCGGCCCGTCTCCTCTGTCAATGACAGGATCTATCGACGCGATGCGCAGACAGCCGGGGGGAGGAGATGCTGAAGCTGCAGTTCGAAGACCATTTCCATAACTTTTGAGAGAACTGGCAGGTCGGAAATGAGTCGATAGTTCAGATAGATTGTCAGGTAATAAGGAGAGTCGTTAGAACCGGGGAATAACTTGCAGCTGCTTCAAATTGAGCAGGAACCCGGCCAGATGTCAAGGTGGGAGCCGCGCTGCTGGCGGTAGCAGAGCCGCCCCGTCTTCTGTGCGCCCCTAAGAGAGCCGCACGGGCCACGAGTTCAAACAATAGGTTGACAGCTGCAGCTCCCAAATTGCCTTCGTCTCCCGTGCGAGCCAGGGCGGCCACCATGCAGTCGAGAAAGACAGATTGATCTCGTGTTCAAAGACTCACAGAACTGAAAAAAAAAAAAAAATACCGGTGACTGGGGCTGCACGGCCTCACTTACTTGCACGAAATGAACTGGAAAAATTTGGCACGTCGAGAAATTAAGGGGCACAAAAGCTGGTTCCACATCTACGCCGCAGTGAAGGGATCACAATGAGCGCGCTCATGCCTGCGCGCGCGATTTGGCGGGATGGCACAAGGCTCAGGGCTCAGGTTCCTTCCCTCTGGGGCCACAGGGGTGCTCGAGTGTCCAGGGAGGGTGGAGGGGCGAGGTCTCCCGCCAAGGGTGGCGGATCCAGCCGTCTCTCCACACCCTAACGCACCGGCCATTCACACGGGATTTGCACGAAGCACACGCGTCGCGCTGGAAGTGCCGCACTTTGGACGCCTTGGCAAGCTCGGAGCGGGAGTCGCGTGACACGCGTGCCGCCTGGGTCCCAGAGGTGGCCCCGAACACCCTCACGTCACACGCATGTGTGTCTCGGAGGGTGGCTCTGAACACACAGCACAAAGGCAGGCACCGCGTGTGATTTCATGCCTCCGTGCTCTTTCTCCCCGAGTTCCTGCCCCGACTCCCCCCGACCCCGGCGAGGCTCCGCCTTCCCTCTCACTGGTCCATGAAGGCCCTGCCCAGACGCCGCGCCCCGCGAGAGCCCGTTCCTCCCCACCAGCCCCACTCCACTATCGATCCACGACTCCATTCTGCGCCGGGCGCACGTGCGGATGATGGCCGGCTGCCCACGAGGGCTCCCCGCTAGTGAGTTATGAGGGCTGACCGTGACTCACTTGTCCTGCGAACCCAGCGCCTAGCACAGTGCCTGGCACGCCGTCAGGAATCGAGCAACAGCCTCCACCCTGCAGGGAGGCCAGGGGCGCGGACAGGGTGAGGCCTCCCTCGGCAGAGCGGCCGTGGGTGGGAGGGGCTCAGCCCAGGGCAGGGCTCCGGGGATGCCCAAAGGGGCAGGGAGAGCCGTGCGTGCACGAGGTGCACTTGAGTGGCTCCAGACTGCTGGCACCCTTGCCGCAGTGCCAGTGCCGGGTCCAAACGCTGAGCGCGGAGCAAGCGCATGGGTGGCAAGAACAGGGTAAAAGGCAGACGGAGTTTGCTGGACCCAGACTGTAGGGTCCAGGTACTTGGTGAGGTACCTTCTTTAAATGGGCTTCTCTCTGGGCAGAGAGCTCATTCGTGACCCTCAGCATAATTTCCATGTTGATCGCTGTGCAAGATAATCTGCTAGCTTTCCCTGGAAGATCTCGACACTCATGCGTATGCTGCTGTGAGGTCCTGTTGTGTGATTCGGGGTAAATGTGTCTCAGCAACCGACGCCTGGCTCCTCCACTCCCTCTGAAGCCACCTCCCAAGCGCCCGCGTGTTTTCTGCATCTCTTCTGGGGCTCCCTGCCGCCCGCCCCTGGACCCCAGTCCCTCGAGCCCTGCCCAGCCTGGCTCCCTCTGTCCACCCCCAATTCAATCTGCCGCCAAGACCTGCCAACTGTTTAACAAGAAAAAGGCACCCTCGTCTCTCTCTTACCTACACCTCATTTCCCATTTCTGCCACTTTTTCCTCTGCGCCCCCCACCCCTGGATTAGAACTCGAGTCATGTCTCTGTGTCTGGCTGTCACGCTGACTCTGAGTCCCACGACTTCAGAGTCCCCTCCTGGACGGTGGCTTTCCCGTCCCACACCTGCTCTTCCTCTGGGGCAGTCTCAGTGCCGGCCCCTGCTCTACAGCCTGGCTGTGTTTCCCACGCCCCCATCCCCTGTCCCCCCAGTGGTCCTCGAGGGCCACCAGGCCTGCCACCTCGGGTGAAGCTGGTGCTCTCCGTCCTCTCTGGGCAAATCCTACCTGCGCTCAGCTCGGGCTCCAATTTCATACGGCAGATTTTCCTGACCATTCTGGCCCACGGTGGGTTTCCGCTCCCTCCTCTAAGCTGAGGCTCAGAGCCAAATAAGGACGCGTTTATGAAGCGCCCGGCTTGCGTGTCGAACCACGCGTGGCACTTAATCACGCATCGTTGTCTGAGGATGGTCTCCTTTCAGATTCTGGAAAAAAAGACCTTAACATGTTTCTTCAGTGGAGCCTCCACACCTAGTTTAGAGCCAGGGCTAGGGAACGGGCCCGCAGGCCCGCGTGTGCGTGCCCTGGAGTGTGGAGCTCGGCAGCCGGTGGGACGCGAAACGGGCCCAGGCTTCACCACTGAAGTGGGCCACAGGGGAGCCCTCGGCGTGTTTCCAGACAGGACAGAGCAGGGTCCAGTCTGGGCTGGGCAGCCTCGGGGGAATAAAGCCTTATTCCCTTTCCTGAGAAAAGAAAAAGCCAACGACACTTTTATGATCTGAAACACCAGCACGTGTGCATCCGGAGAGTGTGCTCCATGATTTTCACCCCCCCGGGGAGCTCCGGCCACTCCCGTCCTGCTGAAGGGTGCCCCATCCCACCTTGCCAAGACCCTAAGGCTTCCCTGACACCTCTGTCACCTTTCTGGTTGTTTCTTTCTCCAGATGGGAAATGCTCACAGCACGGATGGATGTCAGGACATTTCTCTAAATCATCGGGATCCCGGAGGGTGGACATTCGAAGGTGTCAGGCTGGCTCTGTGCCAGGGGAGGCAGACGAGGGCTTGGGAGCAACGCTGCAGTACTTTAAGAAGTCCTATGTCTTTCGATAAAAATCAAGAGAATAAGAGAAATTTAACATATAATGAAACTATATTTTATTTTAAAATTTAAAATCCTCTATATTTACCACCCATTTACCGTTGCTTGTGTTCTGAGGTTTCACCCAAAGCCTTCAGTTGAAGGACATCCTTTCCGTACTTTTTATAGTGCAGGTCTAGTAAGAAGGTATTCTACCAGCAATCAATTATCAAAAATGCCTTTATTCTGCCTTCATTTGTAGAGGATAGCTTCATCAGATATAGCAGGTCTTTTTTCTTTTTTTTTTTTCCTTTCAGAAACTTGAACATTTTATTCCAACTTCTCTGGACTCCACTTTTTGTATCAGAAGTCAACATAATAAATTACATTGCTCTTTTTCATGTATGAATTGTCTTTTTCTTTATCACTGCTTCAAAGCTTTGCTTTGTCTTTGGGTCTTTAGTGGCTTGAATATAGTGTGCCTAGGTATATTTCTTTTTGTATGTAACTTACTTGGGGCCTTTTGAGCATCATGAATTTTTAAATTACTGCTTTTATCAAATTTGGGAATTTTTCAGGTATTATTACTCTAAATAGTTTTATATAATTTGTAGTTTCATTCTACATATCTGGAATTCCAATTACATATATGTTGGATGCTTGATGATGTTCAACAGATCTCTTAATTTTCATTTTTATTCAATCATTTTTTTCCATGCTTTTCAAATTGGATATTTTTAACTGATATATCTTTTTTAAGATTGATTCTTTCTTCCACCAACTCAGTGCTGCTGATGAATCCACTCAGTGAATTTTTATTTCACAAGTTGCTCTTTCTAGCTCTAGAATTTCCATCTGGCTCTTTTTTATATTTTTTGTTTCTCCATTGAGATTTCCTATCTGTTCACTCATTAAGACTATATTTTCACTGAATTATTAGATCATATTTTTAAAAGCATTTGAACATATTTATAATAGCTTCTTTTAAGTTTTGACTACTCATCCAGAATCAAAACTCCCTCCAAGATATTGTCCCAGCCACACCGTACTCCTTGTATTCATGACTAATCATTTTTGGTTGAAAATGAGACAATGTAGATAATATAATCCCTTATAGCAACTGTGGATTCTTTTACTTCTTCAGAGAGTTGTGGTTTTTTTGTTTATTTGTTCATTTGTTTTATTAAGCAATTAATGCTCTTGCACACGAACTTTAAAACCTTTCTTGCTCTCACTATGTAGTCACCGATAGTTCTGTTCAGATTTTTCTAAGCCTGTAAGTGCCTCCCTTGTTCCTGTTTAGGGCAACTCTCAGCCAGCAATCTAGTCAGAGGTTCTGCTCAGATTTCTTAAGCCAATTAGGCTTCCGTCATTGGGCAAGTTGTCTCCGGTTCAGGGGTGCATTTTAAAAATCAACAAGTTTGCAAACCTCCCTGGGCCTTCTCTGAGCTCTCTGGAGTCTTCCATATAAGCGTGCAGTTTAACCATCAACCAAGGATACACAAAGACTTTATTACCTACTCCTTCTCCATTTACCACCCCTGCTGAACCTCCCCTTTACCCTCCCAGCTGTTCTGCCACCCAAACCAAATACACCACCCTTGGCTATTTACATTGTCTTTTGGTTACGTTTGTTTCCTGAAAAACCTAGGGGGATGAGAATGCCTCCAGGAAAGAAAATCACAGCTCATTCCTACTCAAAGCAGCGATGCAGCTTTGCAGGCTGTTGGATAAGCCTAACAAGAAGCATGCAAAGGACACGTGATCTCCTGACGCTTTTGGAAAGGCTTCACCTGGCACTATGGCTTACTTGCATGTTACGTGGCATGTGCTCTCAAAGGCTCATGCGTCTGCAAACGTTTCCACGCCATGGTTAGCACGCCTCTGTCCTCTGTCCGTGCAGGTGTGGGAGGTGCATTACAGTACCCTGTTTTCTTCCAGGTATTTTCAACGTTCTCTCTTTGGAAAAATACATTTTAAATAAATTAATTGATGGTATAAAATGAAAACAGATTCAATAAAAAACATTAGGCACATTTATAAAATACTAACAACAATTTTTATCTTCATGTCATGTTAAACTGAATCACGACATTTATAGCAGGGTGCAGACACACAAGTGAGGCGAGGTAAACCCATCTTTCTTTACAGCCTTTCTTCTTTGTTCCCAGTTTTTCCAGAGTTTTTATTTGATGATATAAGTATATGCATCAGAGTCTCCCAAGGTGATGGCTAAAGTTCAGGTTCGCAGGCCCCGTCTCAGTTCTCCTGTATAATAATATCTCCAGGTAAAACTTAGGAGACCTGCATTTTAAAACACGTTTCTAGGGCAATTCTTCCCTATATTGAAATTTTCCAATGAAGGCATTGAACGTTAGAGTAACTATTTAAGAATTATACTTTCAGGCATTTACTGTCCTTATTCTTTGACCTAATAATTACATATACTCTTATCTTAAGGAAATAATTAAAATAGATTGAAACAGTGCAGTGCCTGAAGGTGTGCACTATGCATTACTTACAGACAAGGTTTTAGGGACCACTTTGGTATCCAGCAATAAGAGAATGACTGTCAGTATGTAGTAAAGTAACTGCTATAGTATGAACACTAGCATTACACTCAGGGAAAGAAAATAATTACAGCACTGTAAAATGATAAAACAACATAAGATTCTATGAGTATCATTATTAAATCAATGTGAAAATATATTTATATAGTTCAGGATCGGAAAGAAGCATAGAAAGAAATAAAATCTACTATGTCAAGGTGATGATATTAGAGATCATTAACAAAATTCTTCTTTAATGTTTTCCTAGTGTAATAATACTTCAAAATCAGAAGTTTAAGAAAACCTAGTAATGGGGCCGGGTGTGGTGGTTCATGCCTGTAATCTCAGCACTCTGGGAGCCTGAGGCGGGCGGATCGTTTGAGCTCAGGAGTTCAAGACCAGCCTGAGCAAGAGCGAGACCCCGTCTCTATGAAAAATAGAAAGCAATTAGCTGGACAACTAAAAATATATAGAAAAAATTAGCCGGGCATGGTGGCGCATGCCTGTAGTCCCAGCTGTTCGGGAGGCTGAGGCAGGAGGATTGCTTGAGCCCAGGAGTTTGAGGTTGCTGTAAGCTAGGCTGATGCCACGGCACTCTAGCCCAGGCAACAGAGTGAGACTGTGTCTCAAAAAAAAACCCAAAAAAACAAAACCCAGTAATGGTTAAATTAGATAATATTGATTTTTTGAATTATATTCAGCTCAAGTATTTTTTTCTATAGAGCTCACTACGTTTCACTGAATTCCTGTAGAATTTACTAAATGTAATATTCATTCAGCATTTGAAAAATGAAAAAAAATAATCTGGGAATTACATTATGGGGAGGGAACAGTGCATGCAGGGTCAGAGTATGGGAAGCACAGGAGTGCCTCAGTGGTGGCAAACAAACATGTCAGAGCCCTGTGGGTTTGAAGTCATGGGACGGATTGCATCTAGGAGTGAAGGGTCTTATGTTTGCCAAATTAAGGGGTTTGGGTTTTTTCTTTGAAGCCACAGGGTAAAGATGCTTTCCTGAGCAGGTAAATGTTTGCACTTGTTTTAAGCAGAGTGGGCTGGGCCTTCGAGAAGCAGAGGTCTTGCCAGGGAACAGGAGGGGGTTGACGAGGCGTCACGGGTCTTGCCTGACAGCAAAGCCACACCACGCGACATGCGGGCGTCAGCATGAGTTCCTAACTGCGCCGCACAATGCTCGGAACTGCACCTTCTACACAGCCACTTTGCCAAGCAAGTTGCTGTCTCTGTGCCAATGTGGACTTCCTTTAGGATTAGGAGTTTCTTGGAAGAAATACCATTCGGGAAGTAAGATTTGGGTTATAAAAAGGAATGAGAAAACAAACACCAGCTTTGGTCATGAAGTGGTACTAGTTAGTACACATGAACAGAGTTGATTATTTCCCGAATGTTCAGAATTAGACCTGGCATGTGTCCTGAATTTATGGGTATAATTTTAAAATGTCCTCCTGAATTAAAACCTGCACGTATGTAATTTTCCCACCTCCAGAGTGCCTTTGTTCACCATGTGGAGCCCTGAAGGGATGGATGCACTGCATAGTGCTGACACCAAATGCATACGCTGATATCAAATGAATACCACTGATACCACATGCAAACCGCTGATACCAAACGCAAACCGCTGATACCAAATGCAAACCGCTGATACCAAATGCAAACCGCTGATACCAAACGCAAACCGCTGATACCAAACGCAAACCGCTGATACCAAACGCAAACCGCTGATACCAAACGCAAACCGCTGATACCAAACGTATACCGCTGATTCCAAACGCAAACCGCTGATTCCAAACGCAAACCGCTGATACTAAACGCAAACCGCTGATACCAAACGCAAACCGCTGATACCAAACGCAAACCGCTGATTCCAAACGCAAACCGCTGATACTAAACGCAAACCGCTGATTCCAAACGCAAACCGCTGATACTAAACGCAAACCGCTGATACCAAATGCAAACCGCTGATACCAAATGCACACCGCTGATACCAAATGCAAACCGCTGATACCAAACGCAAACCGCTGATTCCAAACGCAAACCGCTGATACTAAACGCAAACCGCTGATTCCAAACGCAAACCGCTGATACTAAATGCAAACCGCTGATACCAAATGCAAACCGCTGATACCAAATGCACACCGCTGATCCAAATGCAAACCGCTGATCCAAATGCATACCTCTGATATCAAACACAAACTGCTGATCCAAATGCAAACCGCTGATACTAAACGCAAACCGCTGATACCAAATGCAAACCGCTGATACCAAATGCAAACCGCTGATACCAAATGCAAACCGCTGATACCAAATGCAAACCGCTGATACCAAATGCAAACCGCTGATACCAAATGCAAACCACTGATACCAAATGAAAACTGCTGATACTAAATGCAAACTGCTGATACCAAATGCAAACTGCTGATACCAAATGCAAACCGCTGATACCAAATGCAAACTGCTGATACCAAATGCACACCGCTGATCCAAATGCATACCTCTGATATCAAACGCAAACCGCTGATCCAAATGCAAACCGCTGATCCAAACGCAAACTGCTGGTAACGAATGCAAACCGCTGATACCAGATGCAAACTGCTGATACTAAATGCAAACCACTGACACCAAATGCAAACTGCTGATACCAGATGCAAACCGCTGATACCAAGTGCATACGCTGATACCAAATGCATACGCTGATACCAAATGCAAACCGCTGATACCAGATGCAAACCGCTGATACCAAACGCACACACTGATACCAAATGCAAACCGCTGATACCAGATGCAAACCGCTGATACCAAACGCACACACTGATACCAAATGCAAACCGCTGATATCAAATGCAAACCGCTGATACCAAACGCACACACTGATACCAAATGCAAACCGCTGATATCAAATGCAAACCGCTGATACCAAATGCACACACTGATACCAAATGCAAACCGCTGATATCAAATGCAAACCGCTGATACCAAACGCACACACTGATACCAAATGCAAACCGCTGATACCAAATGCAAACCGCTGATACCAAACGCACACACTGATACCAAATGCAAACCGCTGATACCAAATGCAAACCGCTGATACCAAATGCACACACTGATACCAAATGCAAACCTCTGATATCAAATGCATACGCTGATACCAAATGCACACACTGATACCAAATGCAAACTGCTGATATCAAATGCAAACCGCTGATACCAAATGCAAACCGCTGATACCAAACGCACACACTGATACCAAATGCAAACCGCTGATATCAAATGCATACGCTGATACCAAATGCATACGCTGATACCAAATGCATACGCTGATACCAAATGCAAACCGCTGATACCAAATGCATATGCTGATACCAAATGCAAACCGCTGATACCAAACGCACACACTGATATCAAGTGCAAACCGCTAATACCAAACGCAAACCGCTGATATCAAATGCAAACCGCTGATACCAAATGCAAACCGCTGATACCAAATGCAAACCGCTGATACCAAATGCAAACCGCTGATATCAAATGCAAACCGCTGATACCAAATGCAAACCGCTGATACCAAATGCAAACCGCTGATACCAAATGCATATGCTGATACCAGATGCAAACCGCTGATACCAAACGCACACACTGATATCAAGTGCAAACCGCTGATACCAAACGCAAACCGCTGATATCAAATGCAAACCGCTGATATCAAATGCAAACCGCTGATACCAAATGCAAACCACTGATACCACACGCAACCGCTGATACCAAATGCATATTGCTGATACCAAACACCCAAAACACCAGCATAAGCACATCTTCATTCCCTTCTGTGCTCCAACAGGAAGAAACCTGAACTCTAGTCTCAGGTGATCTACAACTACCTCCTGAGCACTTTATGTGTGCAGATAGCTGTGCTAGCTGCTATGGGATATGCAAAGAAGACACTGTGGCTCTTGGAACCACACGGTCCTAAATACAGGCAAAGCTACGCATCAATCTACTTGCTTGTGGACGCTATAACATCCTATAAGTGACTGACAGGGCAAAGGGCACACGCTTTACATAGGCAAAGTCCATATGAATGGACCAGTTCAAACTAATATTAGATGAGACTGAGTGGGCTTCAGAGAGATTGAACTTGACTTAATACAAACTGGGGAGCAAATTTTTGTGGTTTTGTACCTATTTTATGTCTAAATTTTCCTCCTCCTGCTGCTGTGTTTTCTTCTCCTGCAGCCGGAACTGTGCTTTCTTTCCCAGGCGCTACCTCAATCAGACCTGACTATGGCTCCGCCTCCCACCCCCCCCACCCGCAGTGCAGTATGAACCCCCCCCCAGACCTGCTGTGCTAAGCCCCACACAGCCCAGCAAGCCCTGCACTGTGTCCCAAGTCCCCTTCTGGGGGCTGGACTTGGGTTCCTGTGCAGCACAATTTAATCTATTGCTCTGCACAATGTTCATTCACTGAGCAACATAAAACATAAAGGGTAATAGTCAGTATCCTCAGAGCAATGAGATAGCTCACCGCCACTAGCCTGCCATCAGCAGAGGCTTCTACAGTGGCTTGTCACCTCACAATCCAGGGCTATGTTGAACCCGCATGTCTTTTCCATTATGTGAAGTCATTTAAGGAGACTTATTTCTTTTTAATGGCAAAATGAGACAACTGAATATTTATCCTTTTAAGCATCTTTTAAAATCAAAATTACTCTTTAATCCCAATTATGGTTATTAACCAATTAGTTCCTCCACATCTCACTTAAATAATTTATCGCAGAACACACTCAAGGACAATCCTCAAACCCAAGTGCTGCTTCAAGTTCACATAATTACTCCAGCGCCAGAACCACAGTGTTCTGGGAGCTAGAGGCTAACGGTGGCTTTGCCCCAAGGCTCCACGGCTCCTACCGTGTTTCCCTGAAAATGAGACAGGGTTTTATATTGATTTTTCCTCAAGAAGACACCCTAGGGCTTACTTTCAGGGGGTGTGTTATTTTCCCCTCACAGCCTCAGCTTGCAGCACGCACAGGATGGCCGGGACCCGACAAGGGGAGCCAGCCTTGTTGGTGGGGCTGCCCACACCTTTCCGGTCACCTCTGGGATTGTAGCTGTCACGATGGGGCAGATGAGAAGGGCTGCTCGTCTTCTTTCCCGCTCTGTGAGGAAATGCAAGGGTTGTGCAGATGCACTGCGTAGCCACGCCCGTCACTAGGGCTTATTTTCAGGGTGGGGCTTCTATTGCGCAAATGCTTAGAAATCCTGCTAGGGCTTATTTTATGGGTAGGTCTTATTTTTGGGGGAACACAGTAGCAGTACCTTCTGCAGCCAGTGGAACACGCGGCTGAGTCTGGTACAAAGACAATGCGGCAATTCAGGGACAGAAAACATAACAGCAAACTAGACTGTGAAAAGTACCCAGTGAAAGCGCCAGAAAGAGTCTCGAGCATGAAAATACTTATAGAATGGTTCCAGGTGGGACCGGGGTGAGTATGTGCATGCGTGTGTCGTGGGGGAGGTGTGTTAGGAAGGGAGGACACAGAGATCAGCAACTATAAAGAATCACGGACAAAAAGGAAAAAAAAGGTTTGAATGGCATGGTTGTTTACTGTTTCAGCGATCAAATTATAGATTAGGAGAACAGATTACACCTGTATGCTCGCCTCCATGTTTTGACACCTGATCAGAATAAGATGTTCGCAGATATTAAGGCGATTTGTAGGCCAACCTGATCTAACCATTTTCAAATGTAGGGGAGACGAATTTATATTTTCTTGAATGTCTTGGAATCACTGTTCATATATTTAAAAAAGGAGAGAGATTGAGGAAGGAAGATTGTGGAGAAAGGTCGTAGCATCTGGCTGGGCACAGCTTCATCACAGCTTTGCCAGTAGGACACTCACCTGCCGCCCGAAGCCAAGGCGGAGCCTCCGCGGCTACAGGTGAGGCTGCAGGTCCCAAGCCCCACCGGTCTCTGGGCAGTCGCCTGAGGAGTGGGGGGCCCAGCGTGTCCTCCTTGTGAGGCTGAAGGAAGGGACGTGTGGACACAGCAGGTTTGATGTTTTGCATGCCAAGAAAGTAGACTCATACCGACCGTGGGAAAGTCTTACCTAGAAAACATTGAGATTTCCTGACTCTTCCCTCAGTTCCACTTTTCCAAAATGATATTGATGAACTTCTTTAATTGGCATTCATACAATTGCCCTAAAAAGACCCAAGCGCAACCAAAATTTACATAAACGTAGCCCAGTATGCATTTGATCTCCATAAAGTATTTCACTTGAAAACACCTCTTATCACGCAACACTGGGACACAGCTTGAGATCTTGAAAGTAGAATAGAAAAATGTTTGTGAATGTATAGATTTTATGTTTAAGACCCTCTAGGAATAAGACGAATATTGGCCACATAAACCAACTAATATTGTTGTGGCAACGTGTACAGCTCTTATTCTTTTGACCGGGGAAAGAACTGAGTGGCACACAAAGAGTCAGAGAACAGCCTTTATTCTTCTACAGCAGGCTCAGCGCACCGAGTGTCACAGCTCTCTTCCCGTCTTCAGATTTTCTTAACCCTTCTGTCCCCCCTGCTTTGTTCTCCTCATGCTTTTATACCCTTGGTAGGGCTCAAAAAGCATCCAATCAACTACAAGCTTTAACATCCAATCAACATCAAGCTTTAACGTCCAATCAACAACAAGCTTTAACATCTAATCAAAAACAGTGGGATTCAAAAATTACCCAATCAGGATCACGCAAGCCGGAAACAGGCAGTGCACGAGGGCCTGGGGGCATTCCAGCGGCATTCCAGCACACGGCGGGGTCCAGGTGGCTCACGGGGCCCGGGCACGGCTGTCTGCCATGGGGCCCGGCCCCAGCAGCGTGCCCTCCAACTGGCCACGTGCAGCGCTGGCCCTCGGAGATGTGGAGCAACGGGGAGGCAACAAGCGGCCGCGTCCCGGCGCCCAACATTTTCTGTATCAATATGAGCAAAGTCCTTCTGCAAAGTCCAGAAAATTGGTTTTAGAAATCAAAGTTTGAAAGAATCGTTTGATTTTTGGTTACATTGTCTTATATAAAGAGATATAGCTGGGAGATTTTCACTGAAATACATATTAACATAAGTAACAATGTGGAGAAATTTTTTAAGAGACAGGGTCTGGCTCTGACTCCCAGGCTGGAGTGCAGGGGTGTGATCACAGCTCACTGCAGCCTCGAACTCCTGGCCTCCCGCGGTCCTCCTGCCTCAGCCTCCCAATGGGTTGGGATTACAGGCATGAGCCACTGTGCCCAGCCCATAAGTATAATAAAAATATAAAATCATAAGTGCATAGCATGTAGTGTAATGAATGTTTATAAACAGAACACCCCTGCCATTACCAGGACCCTACAAGAAGCGGAGTATAACCAGGATCCAAGAAGCCACCTGTGCCCCTTCAGATGCTACCCTATTCCAAGGCTAACCACTGCCCTGAACCACAACATCACAGATTGATTTAACTGGTTTCTGGAATTTATATAATAAAATTATATAGGGCTGGGGACCATGGCTCAGGCCTGTAATGTCAGCACTTTGGGAGCCTGAGGCAAGAGGATCGCTTGACGCCAGGAGTTCAAGACAAGCCTGAGGGACACAGCGAGACTCCGTCTCTACAAAAAAAAAAAAACAAAAAACAGGAAAAAGTCAGTGGGATGTGGTGGCACATGCCTGTTGTCCTAGCAACTCGGGAGCCGGAGGTGATAGGTCCCATGTGAGCACGGAGTTCAAGGCTGCAGTGAGCTCCGAGACTACAGCCCTGTACGCCAGCCTGTCTCTAAGTATAAACGAATAAATAATGTCGTGTAGTATGGGCTCTTTCCTGCGTTGCATTTTGCTATTGAGATTTATGCACATTGTTGCAAGAAGCTGTGGTTCAGGCATCACCTTCAGCATTTGAGAGTTTCGCTGTGCAACTGTCGCAGTTTATGGCTCTCCCATGGTGGGGCTGGGCATTTCGGTAGTTTCCAGTTTTACCTATTACGAATGGTGTTGCTAACAATATCTAGTGCCTCTACCTGTTTTCCAAAGTTGCAGTAATTTATAAGCTCACCAGAAATGAAAGAGATTTCCACTTATTCCACATCTTCAATGTAACTTGCATTCAAAGTCTTTTCCATTTTAGCTATCCTGATGGCTATGCAGTAGTGTTTTATATGTTCTTAATAACAAAGGAAGTTGAGCATCTATTAATATATTTATTGACCATTTTTAATGCACTTTCGTGAAGTATCTATTTAAATCGCTTGCCTATTGTCCTATTATTTCTTTTTGTTTTCTTATTGATTTTTTCAAGTTCTTTATATATTCTGGGAGCGAATCTCTTGTTGGGTGAACATATTATAAACTTCTCACTCTAGAGTTTGTCCTTTCACACTCTGAACGGCATCTTCCGATAAACACGAGAACCGGATCTTATTATAGTCAAACGTATCACTGTTTTGTTCACGGTTTTTGTCCTGCTTAAGAAATCTTTGCTTTCTCCAAATCACAAAGGGGATCTATCGTTTATTCTAAAAGGTTTATAGTTTATTTCTTACATTTAGATCTGCAGTGCATCTAGATTTATTTTTGCGAATTGGTAATGTAAGGGCTAATATTAATTTCTTGATATATAAATCCAGTCGGCTTAGTTTAATTTATTGAAAAGACTATCATTTGCCCACTGTGCTGCAGTACTGCACTTTTCATAAATCAGGTAACGTGTGTGTGTGTGTGTGTGTGTGTGTGTGTGTGTTGCGAAGACTCTATGCCTATTTTGTTCCAGGAATCTTTTGTCAGTTGTCACAGCTCTGTCACAGATCCTGGGACCTGGTAGCTTCAGTGATCCAGTTATATTCCTGTTCTTTGACATTGCCCAGGCCATTTGCCTGGCCAGGATATTTTAGGAAGAGTTTTTCAATATTCCCCCCAAAAGCTTTTGGAATTTTAATTGTAATTGTATCATATTCACAGAGTATTGTGAGAAAAAAATTAATTAATATTGATTTTTTTGAGCCATGAGCATGGTAAATCTCTTCATATAGACCAAAGTTTAGGCATTTAAATTCTTTTCTTATTATTTATTTTTTAATTGACAAATAAAATTGTATATATTTCAGGTGTACAACATGATGTTTTGGAATATTCGTACATTATAGAATGCCTAAACAAGCTATTATCGTAGACTTTAATACACTACCTCACGTATTTGTTATTTTTGTGGTAGGAACACAATCCGCTGTCAGCAATTTTCAAGTATAGAAAACATTGTTGCCAACTATAGTCACCAAGTTGTACAATAGATCTCTCGAACCTATACCTCTGTCCAACAGAAACTCGGTACCCTGGGACCAGGGTCTTCCAGTCCCCACCTCCCACGGTTCCCTGCTGCCCCCTGTTCTGCTCTCTGCTTCAGCGAGTTCAGCTTCCTCAGCTCCCACATGTACCAAACAAGTGAGATCATTCAGTATTTGTCTTTCGGTGCCTGGCTTATTTCACTCAACGTAACGTTCCCCAGGTTTTTATGCATTTTTGTTGCAAATAGGATTTTCTTCTCCTTTAAGGCTGAGTGGTGGCTATTTGCCATATTTTCCTTATCCATTTGTTCAACCGTGGACACTGAGATTGATCCCATACCTTGAGGATTGTGAATAAGGCTGCAATGAATGCAGGAGTGCAGATATCTCCTTCGACTTACTGATTTCATTTACTTTGGGTGTATTCCCAGTAGTGGGGTTGCTTAGTTTTTAGAGTAGAGGTCTTGCATACTTTTATTTTATTTATCTTTTATGTGTTTTACATGTGTTCTTGCTATTACAAATTTTTTTTGTACTTTTTATTTTAGGTATACAGGAGTTTGATTGATTTGTCCACATTTGATTTCATGTCTAGTAACCTCATTAACTCCACTTTGTAATTCTAATAGCTTGCAGAAAATTTTGGAATCTCTAAACGCTTAATCATGTCGTCTGCAGAACAATGTAGTTTTAACCATAAATCCATCAACCTGATTATAAGTGAAGAATGTTCAAAGATGTAAGATATGAAGAGTTCACTCTTTTTCCCACCTTCATTTCATTTCAGAAACCCTTCTGAGAAAGTGCACAGATACACAAGGAAAGCAAAACTGTAGTTAACATGCGAGCTAGAAAAGCATACTAGAAACTAGGGAAAGAAGATGATTTATTATGTGAAAACAAATCTTTGGCTTTTCTATTGATAACCTTTATGAACATGGTGAATTAGAAGTGTCATAGGATTTTACAGGTGAAGTAAGTGATACTTGATATGGCTGAGAATTGTATGTCATCAATTCGTGCATTCGATATGCATGAAAATGATTAAGGGATTTATTTGCATGTAAAAACTATCATGCTTCTCATAAATGAGCAAAGCCACTAATAAATTATTTTTCTTCTTATTATTAATTAAATTGTATTTTGGGTCTTCTCATGGTCATATAGGATGAAGAAAAACACATGAAATTAAAGAATATATACTACATTTCAATTTTCTCAGAAAATAGTTTACTATAACTTCTATTTGGAGTCCAGGAGTATGGTATGGGATTGCAGCCACAGCAAACACGAAATGCTGACTTTAAATAAAAACTACCATTTCCAAGTATCTATTAAACCTCAGGCTTCCATCATAAAATGGGAATATCTGCGCAGGCTGGCACGTCTAGTCTGTTTTTACTAATAACGCGTATTGCAGTCACTCTGCCACTCAGCGAGCGTCCTAGGCAACAAGACGCCCGGGGCGGAAAGGGCAGGGGCGCCCGGCCCCTCCTGCCGCTCAGGCCGGGGGTTCCCTCCCTCGCCGGGCAGAATGGCTGGAACTGCCCGGTCCCGCAGCTCTGTCCCTGGTCAGACCGCACCTCTCCGGTGACGCTGGGCGTTGGAACAGAGGAGACAGACACAGAGGTTGGTAAAGGGGGTCAGAGTGAGGAAACTAGTCGGGGACCAGACTTGCCTACGAGCAGGGAGGGGGACAGTGGCAGCTTCGGAAGCAGGAGGAGCGAGCGTGTCCCCATCTCTCCCTCCTGCCGTTTCCCCAGCCCAGGGCTCGGGTGTGCCCCAGTGACTCAGCCGGCCATGCGGGGAAAACGGCAGAAACAGTGTAAGATACTGGGCTATAAAGACAACAAACACCTTCCAGCTTCTGTTTGCTGCTTGTTTGCTAACCGCAAGGCATTGTGGGTACATTATGGGATGTAGGGAAAAAAGACAAAGAATGCGGAAACCTGAGTCTCTCAGCTGGGACCCGGAACAGGTTGGAGTCTATCAGGGGCAGGATGGAGTGAGAATCACTGTGGGGGCAGATGCATGACCAGTGTGTAAACAACTGAGTTATAAAAAGGGGACTAACACACAAAGGAGGGTCCCTGCCCGGGGAAGAGGCCACTGCGCTGGCACTCTGGGGGCTCGGACCCTAGCTCGGGCTAGACAGTAAAACTCCTTTTAATAATTATAGCCTCGGTGACTCTGTCTCTCTGTCCCGCGGCCTTGTGAATCTTGAATATAACAACAGGACACGAGCGTGGACAGCCGCCGGCGAAAGAGACGGGAGTAAGTCAGATCTGTCGTGAGCCTCGGGCACTCCCAGGCTGCCCCGCGGGGCTGGATGTTGTCTTCTCTGGCCTTTCCCAGAGGCTGCCGCTCAGAGATTGTCACGGGCCGCTGTGAACTTAAATAATAAACTATATCGCGGAAAAACAGAGAATGTTATTTTTGTATTCATAAAAAAAAAAAAACTGGACATTTCGGGCATAGGGGAAAAGCTTTGGGTCCAAGATAGAATGCGCAAAAAAAGATTATTTTCTGTTGTCTGTGAGCCAATGGATGGCGGCACCTCTGTCTGTTCACCAGCTGGGAAGGGCCGGTGTGAGGGTCAGTCTTTGCTTAGAGACCAGAGGGAGGCCAGAGGGCTGGCATTTGAGGACCACAGGAAGACGTCGAGGACAAGAGTCTGGGGAAGGCTGGACTCAGGGACGGGGTGGCTTGGTGAAGAGTGGGGTGGGCTGTGTCTCCAGTCCCGGGGGGAGAGCCGGGAGGAATGGCTTCAGTGTAGCAGCGTGCACCTCAAGAAAGGCACGGCCTAATGACCAAGTAGTGGGAACCAGCGTTCTTAAGAGAAAACGAGCATAGCGGTGCACGGAGTCATAATAAATATACAGGTACCAAGTAGACGACTGGAGCAGGTGAGTGTTAAGGTCCCGCAGGTGTGAGACCCGACTCAGGTGTGCCATGGGAGGGGTGAGGGGGCCTTTCCTCCGCCCAGCCTAGAAACCCATCCACACTGCTTTACACATGCACAGAACCCGCCTGGATGATCACGCTCATGTTGCTTCTAAATTTTCTTCCAGTCTAAATTAGAACTCAACGTGTTCGTCAAAAACATCACTTTAAAAAGTTACCCGTATTTTTCCATCGGTGCTCCCTTGTTGGCCTGAAAGCTTCCGGGCTTTAAAAGTGTTTCCTGTCACTTTGGGTACATTTCTTTAAAATTGGATGAAGCCTATGTATTTTTTCCCCCCAGCAACGTGTGTAAACATACAAGCCAAGCAACACACCCCCCTCGCACACATTCCAAGTTTTTGTGTAAATGCCTTGGGTCTGCAGACCTCAGGAGCAGCGTGGATTCCAAGTTCACAGCTCTGCTTTGGGGTATTTTGTATTTCACTTATAAATCTTGCATTGTTTGACCAGGGGTGAGAGGCAAAGAAATTTAAAGTCAGAGAGCTACTGGGTACCGCGCTGCCAAATGACAAACATCCAGGTGACTGCCAATGAGCTATTCTAGTTGCAAAGGTGGGGTTGCCACACAACTTCCATGGGGCCCCTATTTTGCACAAGGTGATGTTTGGATTTGCTTCCTCCCTGGTTTGGTTAAAAAATATTTGAATATAAACGATCTGGGAGCTGGATTCCAGCTCCAGATCTGGCCCCGTGCCCCCACGTGACCTGGGGCAAGTCCGTCCCCTATAAGGTGTTGAGCCCGGAGTAAGCGTCTGTGATACCCACCCCACATTGTAAACCAGACTTGGTGACCATCTGCAGGTGCCCAGGGGCCAGCTGGGCTGCACACAAGGGCCCAAAAATTCCAAGTCGAAACCTCTCCTGGGTGCAGTGGTTTCCGACATCATGTTACCTTGGAAAATTACTTATCTCAGATGAACTTGACTGTCCTCAACTAGTAAATGAGGATAATGTCCCACATTTGACATAAGAGTTAACTAAAAAAATAAATAAATTCAAAGCCCTGACCGCAGTGTCTGGCAAATACTAAGCTTTTAGTAGACAGTGGTTATTGAGACTGGAGTTTTTTCCTTTAGGAGGGATGTTTGGGATGATAAAAAGGGCATAGGAAACAGCTTTCTTTTAGCACAGCTGTGGTCGTACTGCTCTGAGACACTGCAGAGAATTGGAGGAAGGTGCACCTATGGTCACACCCACCTGTGCTATGCACATATAGGCTTGTGTGTGCACGCAGATGTATGTGAATATATTTCCACATGTATCTCTCATGCCCGTTCTTCTTGGCCTCTGTCCTTGTGTAACTTGCATTCTTTGAATTCTCAGTAATTTGTCGTTTTTCACTCCTGCTTACTGCTCACGCCCCTGCAATACTAAAGAGACGTGAAGGTCTTAAGCTGAGATCCACTTACCCCTCGAGGCACGGGTGATGCAGGGGCCAGGTCTGACTGAGGAGACCCAGGGGTCCCCGTGCTGCTCTCTGCTGTCACTTGCTCCTTTGTGCACGGCCCTCCGCTCCCCTTCCCTGGGGCTGCAGAGGCAGCTCGCACGCACACGCTGGCAGGCCCCCGAGGGTGAATGCCGTCCTCTGGCTAAAGTCCTCCGGTAGCTCCTGTCACCTGCAGGCCCCATGGTGAGTGCCGTCCTCTAGCTAAAGTCCTCCGGTAGGTCCTGCCACTCGAGGGACCCGTACGAGCGTCTTGCCGGGGCTTATCAGGGCATCCACAACCCAAACTCTCTGTGAGGGCTGATTATGTGTCGATTTGAGTGGGCCGCGGGGTGCCTGGGTATCTGGCCAAACACACCGGGTATTTCTGGGAGGGTGTTTCGGATGAGACTAAGGTTGGAATCGGTAGACTGAGAACACAGATTTCCCTCCCTAAAGCGCTGAAGGCCTAAAGAGAACGAAAACACGGCTCCTCCCCAGAAATCTTCCTGCCTGGCAGCCTGCAGACTGGGCCATTGCCTCTTTTTTTCCCCCTGCTTTTGGACTCAGACTAAAACATTGGCTCTTCCTTGTCTAGCCTGTGACCTTCGGGCTGGTCCAGCACACTGGGTCACTGGAGCCCCAGCTTGGCGACTCCCCCGCCAACTTCATGGTCACGTGGGCCAATTCCATGTGAGAAACCCATTTATTTTACAGCACACATGTACACCCTATCGGCTCTCTTTCCCAGGGGAACCCTGACGAACACATTCTCCACTCTTGTCACCCGGGACCCATTCTCTGCACTCCCGGTCATAGCCAAGGTCGCTGCAGGCAGATTCCCGAAGACGCCCTGTGGCCTCACCCCTGTGTGTCCTGCCTGAGCCCCAAGTGGGCCTGGTGAGTTTCAGGGCCCGGCCCAGGCTGTCGTCTGCTCAGCAGAGTCCTCTGAGACCCCCACCCCACCCTGCTCCTCTATGCCCTGAACACACACCCACTGACCCACTTTCCAAAGTCTCCTATCATTGGATCATTGGCTATTGGTCTTATTAGCGTATGTACCTAGCACAGCGATCAGAACCCAGTGGTGTCCAGCAGGCGTTTGTTGGATGAATCGACAAAAGGCAGCTCCTTGGGGGAGGAGAGTCTTTTCTAGCATACCTTTGTGTGGTTTGATTTTTTTTTTTTTTGGTATGTGCACAATTCACGTCTTCTAATATAGTACCATGATTTAGAATGGTCTGTCCTACAAAAGGCAGTAACTTAATTAATTGTTGTTTAAAGTGCATGTATTGTCTCTTCCTGTTAATCATAACCCCTTGGGTGTATAACTCCTGCAACTAGAGTACCCCACACAGTCAATGCAGTATTTGGGGACAAGATGCGAGCCAAAAATGTGTTGGTTTTAACACTCTGGGAAGTTTTTCTACAATGATTTTGACGGATCAATATAAGTAGTTAATGTCAGCAACCAATCCAATCATTTCCTAATTCCTACTGTTTAAAAACAGTTCTTTGAGTCATGTTACGGGATGACTCCTTCCACTTGCTGAGGATGGGAAATATAATGTCTGTCTTTTTTTTGTGTGGACTTGCTTTTGGTTTCAAATGTGAGACAACATGCACAGGGTAGATGATTGATGAGTTTATGTCAGGTGTCATGGTTCTGATGCTTTATCTGCTGAATTTCCTTCATAATTTCCTGAAACTTTAAAACTAGTATTTTTCATCGACATTCCAGGTATTGTCATTACCTTGAAGGAAAGATGGTGAATGAAATATCAGCTCTGGTCTGACATGGCTCAGAGACTAGAAAGGTAATTCGGATTCAAGATTTCTGGACAACGTGATTTGCTCGGTATGCTGCAATAGCAGCAATGCAGACAGGAGGCCAACGGGGCTACACTTAATGCAATTCATTACCGAACCCCTGAGACATGCTACTGTGTGTCCCTGTTAAACAGAACTTCCTGGAGTTGTTGGCCCCAATGGTATACATAGTATCCTTTTTGCTACGACCAAACCATTTTTAACTACTGTGTTTCTCACAAAATAAGACAGGGTCTTATATTTATTTTTCCTCAAGAAGACACCCTAGGGCTTATTTTCAGGGGCTGTGTTATTTTCCCCTCAAAGCCTCGGCTTGCAGCACGCACAGGATGGCCGGGACCTGATGGGGGAGCCGACCTTGTTGGTGGGGCTGCCCGCACCTTTCTGGTCACCTTTGGGATGGCAGCTGTCACGACGGGGCAGATGAGAAGGGCTGCTCATCTTCTTTCCCGCTCCGCGACGACATGCATGGGTTGTGCAGATGCGCTGCGTAGCCACGCCCGTCACTAGGTCTGATTTTCAGGGTAGGGGTTCTATTGTGCAAATGCTTAGAAATCCTGCTAGGGCTTATTTTATGGGCAGGTTTTATTTTCAGAGAAACACAGCAAAGAAGATAATCTTTTCTGGAGAAGCTTTCTCCAGTTTTGCTATGAAGAGATACAAGGAGATTCTCCCCCATCAGTTCTTAGAAACAAGAAAAAAAGAGAGAGAGAGAGAGGGAGGGAGGGAGGGAAGGAAGGAAGGAAGGAAGGAAGGAAGGAAGGAAGGAAGGAAGGAAAGAGAGAGAGAAAGAAAGAAAGAAAGAAAGAAAGAAAGAAAGAAAGAAAGAAAGAAAGAAAGAAAGAAAGAAAGAAAGAAAGAAAGAAAGAAAGAAAGAAAGAAAGAAAGAAAGAAAGAAAGAAAGAAAGAAAGAAAGAAAAAAAGAAAGAAAGAAAGAAAGGAAGGAAGAAAGGAAGGAAAGAAAGAAAGAAGGATTTTCTTACTTTGTTTTATTGTTCTGGTTAGTTAGTGCTTAGGTACCTGCAGAAATTCCAAGGCCAGAAAGCTGGCTGTTGCCAAGCTACCCAAACAAGTTGCTTAGAGGTTTGCCAACCTCGAACCCCATGGCAGTGCCCCTGCTCCCTGGACCTGGGGACCCCAAGAGCACGGCAGGACAGGTGGACACGGCACCAGCTCCCTGGCATCTCGTCCTTGTGGAGCAACTGGCAGAGTGAGTGGGAAACAAGCTCGTCTGTCTCGTGAGTCCCCACCTAGCACAGGGCGGGGATGATGGAGAAAGCAGAACACACCCAACACCAGCCGGCTCTGAAGGTTAATTCCTGCGTGGATACGAAGGGATCCATTAAGCATTAAAACCTAAGCATCGCCTCCACCCGCTTCCACGCAGCTCGATGTCTGAGCAGTTCTTCCAGCCTCATGACCATTGATGTGAAAATGATGGAACAAAAATCGCAAGTGGAGAAAAAGTAATTTCTCCCCACGTATTTCCTAAGCTCAGATGAGGAAAATGGCCAGATATGTTCATTGAAGTGTTGATCACACGCCTTGCACAGAGTGGGTGATCGTTACGGATTAAGCTATAATTTTTAAAAGAATCGTACGATGCCAGCTGTTGCCCCAGTCACTGCAAGGCGATGCTGGGAGTCTATGTAGTCCGTCCATTTATTCATTCGTTGGATGGGGAAACATATATACGTTTCCATCATGTGTCATCATAGGTGTTGGAGACACGCATGCAATTAAAATGTAGTCCCTGCTGTAAAGATATTTAGAGGACCAAAGGGAAGTACAGATGTGTAAGCAGATTTGCATTACCAAGCATCGTGGTGGGAGAAATGCCGGGTGGAGTGAAAGCGGGAAGGAATTTGGGGGAAGAGGCGGGGCCTCAGGGAAGGTGTCCCCAGGTGCTCCTCGGAGCAGTGGGAGGAGAGGAGAAACCTCTCCAAGCAGAGCACACGGCACAGCAGCAGTTTGCATAAGCTTGCATACGCAGTGTGCCTGGACTCCTCGGGTATCTCTCACAATTGCAAAAGGTTTTCTGAATCACCTGCAGGAACGGACGTGTATTTGCTGGGTGAGAGTCAAGAACTCGAATCAGGGAGACCTTTTAAATATGAGCATGAGTCTCCGACAGGTAGATTGAGCTTCTATTCAGTGTTTTCAGGTGAAAAATGTCCAAAGTGCTCGCATGTACGGTGGCCGAGGGAGTACGAGCATTTCTGAAATGCCACAGATTCCCCATAAGGTAGTTTAAGGTTGGATGATCTATGAATAACTTGAACTCACAAGACAGCCTTGTGGTGGCTCAGTCCACCTGACGCATTTCAGTGCGACTCTCCCCTAGAAACGCCGTCCCCGTTAATTGGGAGTTTCGCCCGTGTGCAAAGGAGGTTTGGAAACGTGCTGATCGGAGTGTCTTCCGTGGGGAGAGTGTGTCCTGCGCCCGTGGGATCTAAGGGGGTTGAGTGTTAATCTGAAAAGAGTGTTGCCAAGGAAGACTGTGGCCGGGGCACGCTCCACCGTGACTGGCAAGACCGGACGCGGTTACGAAATTTCCTCACTCTTGATAAAAGAACCCTGGTTTCTCCACCAGTTGCACAAATCCTCTTCTACAAACGCTCGCCCTTGACTAGCAAGCTCTCAGCGTCTCCGTAGGATTCAGCATCTCCGGGCTCTATGGCCGACGTGGGTCACAGCGCCACGATGACCAGGGAACTCCCAACACGATGCTCCGAGCCGAGTTCTCCTCCTCACGGCGATTCCAGATCGGCTCCTCGCTCTTTCCAGCGGGCAGTGAACATTTCCAGTGGAGGCTCCTCTTCCAGGAAAGAGCATGTGCTAGAAATTGAACAGTGAGAGCTGAAGAAACTTCAAGGATGAACTTCTGAAATCTGTAGAAAATTCTAAAGATTTAGCTTAAAAATTTTCCCCTTATTTTATTTCATAGTTTGTGTCATTCCGACCGCAATACGCGCTCTCTAAGAATAGGAGTCGGGGAAGCGTCCTGACGTTTCTCCCGTGGCCGAATGCCGCTCCAGGGCCTGGAGGGAGGGAGGACGGTGATTCCCTAAGGCGATGAGGGAGGGACCCATGCCCACGCTCACAGCCAGAGGACTCCAGAGGACATGTCCCGCAGGAAGAAGGAAGGATGTCACTGCACCATGGAAAGGGACGGGAGCGTGGCCACCGCTCCTCAACACGAGAAGCAGATTTACTTAGTGTGGGAGCGAAGTGTCACAATCCAGTTCCACGCAGACAGCTAGAAGGTCACACTGCAGCAGCGCTGTGGCCGGGCACCTACGAAGGTGACCCTAGGGATACCCGCTTCTCATTCTTCTCCTTCCTTGCTTGCAGACAACTAGTGAACAGGAGAAGTGCGGAATTTCATCTCTTTTGTTCTGAGTAAAGCCTTGGTGTGATGCAGCATCTTCCAGTGGGGGACACTGCAGTCTGACAGGTGAGCTGTTCAGGGAACACCGGCATCTTGGGGTGCAGGGGAGGGAACACTGGCGTCTTGGGGTGCAGGGGAGGGAACAATGGTGTCTTGGGGTGCAGGGGAGGGAACACTGGTGTCGAGGTGTGGGGGAGGGAATGCTGGCATATTGGGGTGCAGGGGAGGGAACACTGGCATCTTGGGGTGCAGGGTAGGGAATGCTGGCATCTTGGGGTGCAGGGGAGGGAATGCTGGTGTTTTGGGGTGCAGGGGAGGGAACACTGGCATCTTGGGGTGCAGGGGAGGGAACGCTGGCGTCTTGGGGTGCAGGGGAGGGAATGCCGGCATCTTGGGATGAGGGGGAGGGAGCTGGCATACTGGGGTGCAGGAGAGGGAATACTGGTGTCTTGGGATGCAGGGGAGACAATGTGAGGCTCTCAGCTCCCTGAATGTTGAGTGTTTCTCTGTATCCACAAAGACCGATTGTGCACAAGTTTGAGCAAAGTAAGAGTTTGCAAGATAGTTCAGAAGAAACAAAAGGCGTCAGCTGTCGCAGGTGCAAGTCATGAATGTGTACCAGTTTCCCAGGACGTGCATGAGAAAGCAGGGCAGGCTGGGTGGCTTCACACTACAGTACTCACCTTCCCACGGTTCTGGAGGCCAGAAGCCCAGAATCCAGGTGTCCGCACAGCCGGCTGCTCCTGCAGGCTCCGAGGGGCGGCTGGTCCACGCCCCCCTCCAGCGTCTGGGTGGCTGCGACCCTTGGCATCCCTCGTCTGAGACGCATCACTCTAGCCTCTGCCCCCCATTACTGCTTCCTCCCGTCCGTGTGGGGACTCCTCTCCTCTCATAAAAGAAAACCAGTCGCATTGGATTAGGATCTGCCCTAGCAACCGCATCTCGACTTGATTACATCTGCGAAGACACTATTTCCAAGTGAGGTCACGTTCATAAGTAGAGGGCATCAGGACTGGACATATCGTCCTTGGGGACACGGTCCAGCCTACAGCAGGTGTCAGCCTGGCGTGCCAGGCCCCAGTGGTTTCACCACTGCCCCGCCCCACCCCGTGCTGGAAATTTCCTTCACGTCGAGAGCCCGAGAGGGCTAATGACTCTGGAGTGGTTATCGCTTAAGAAGAAGCATGCGGCAAGCCCTCGTTTTTTCTGGGGGGAGGCATGTTCTGTGTCTCGTCTGACGATGGCTACCTGAGCACACGCAAACATACGAACTCATCGTGCCGTGCACTTAAGGTTTAATGTGTCACTGTACGCCAGTGACATCTCACAGAGGTTTTGGACATGAATTCTCGGCCAGACCCGGAGCATTCTTTCTGTGTCATAAGCGTCCCTACCTGACCCTGAGCTGCAGCACTTTCCGACTTACATAATAGCTGGTGTCAACATACAGAAATTACATCTTTGCGTTAATTATATACATACTCGAGTTAGTGGTGTATCAGCAATGTTCCTTTCCCATGTATTATTTATCGAGCAATTTTGTCGGCTTTATGTTTCCATTATTTTATTCGTCATGTGGGGTTCTAC